>CAJNJA010077785.1:0-21321 GCA_905231915.1 Symbiodinium necroappetens
GGCTATTTTGATGCTAAGGGAAAGCCCCACATGAAACCTAAAGCATGGCATGTTGGAGTCTGTGTGATTGACATGGGGACATTAGGAGACCTGAGACGACAGCCACCGCTCAAAGTCCCTCAAAGCCCCGTAGAACCCTACACCCTAACCCTATCCCTAACCCTCCAGGTACCTACAAAATAGGGCCCTAGGGGCTCTAGTACCCTAGACAGTAGGTCCCTGGGGGGTTTAGGGTATGGATTTAGGGTTTAGGGTTTAGGCTTTTTTGGCTTAGGGTTAGAGTAGACCCTAACCCTAGACATCCTCAGACCTAAACCCTACCTGGACGCAAAAGAGCCTAGCTTTTCAGAATTATGACTTCCTGAAAACAAGTCCTGAAAAAAGGCAGCTCATGCGGGGTCCAGGTAGCTCCTAACAACCTAGACCCTGAAACCCTGAACCCCCACAGCCCTAATCCCTGAAACCCTTAAACCCAAAGATGCAAACACTAACTTACCCTAAAACGGGAAACATAAACCCATAGCAACCCTAAAGATCCCTTGTGAAGGAGCCCTAAGGCCCTAAGCCCTAAACCCTAAAACCCTAAAGCCCTAAACCCGAAAAGCCCTAAAAGCCCTAAACCCTAAAAACCGTAAAGCCCTAAAACCCTAAAGCCCCAAACGATCCCTTTTAAGGAACCCTCTAAGGAACCCAAAAGATCCTATAGACCCCTTTTTTGAACCCTTTAAGGAACCCTAAGCCATAGAGATCCTAAACCCTAAACCCTAGACCCTAAACCCTAAAACCCTAAAAACCCTAAACCCTCAAACCCTAAAGCCAAAAACGACGAAGCGTATGGGCCGGCCTCATCCTCGCCCCCCGCCGTTGCGGGCGCCCGGGCGTAGGGCTACTACTGGGTTTAGAGGTGAACCCTACTAGTAGGGGTTTAGGGTTTTAGGGTTTAGGGCTTTAGGGCTTTAGGGTTTTCGGGTTTAGGGTTAAAGTTTAGGGTTTAGGGTTTACCCTAAACCCTTACGGCTTTCGGGGTTTAAAGGCTTTAGGAATTTTCAAACTGGCGGTGCAATTAAGGCTCCAGGGCTGAGATCGCTAGGTGTGCGAGGGTTCGGGGATTTAGGGCTCAGGGTTTGGGTGAAAACCCGGAAAGCCAGAGCCGAGCTATTAGAATGGAGGGGCCTTCACCAGTAGAATAGGGTTTTGGGGTGTACTATACGATAACTCTAATAAGGAACACCCCAAAATCGTATTGATAACTATCAAGGCCCCCATTCTAAACATATAGCGGCCTTAAGATTAATTCAATAGGGCTAGGGGGCCTTCAGAATTCGAATGCCCTTAGCATCAAAATAGCCCGAAAGCCTGAAAATAATAGGGCCTTTGGGCCCGAAAGCCTGAAGATATGCGTCCTTTGAGGCTACGGGATAGGGTCTTTAGGAGGATTCTTAGGGGACGATGAGGGATCTTGCTGCAAATTTCTGAGAAATCGGCTCTGAGCCCGCAACAAGAACAGGAACCCGGAGGCCCCATGGTTCAAGTCAGACGGTTCGTGGGACGGACGGTTTAGGGTTTAGGGTTTAGGGTTTAGGGTTGCATATTAATACGGTTTAGGCTTTAGGGTTGAAGGTTCGTGGAACGGCGTGATGGGTTTGGGCTTGAATTATAATACGGTTTAGGGTCTGGGGTTGAGGATTGTCGTGACGGGTTGATGAATATTGATGTGGTTCAGGACATTGTGGTGGAAGCTTCGACAGTCGGCACGACACCCGAAACCCTACACCGCAAACCCTGAATCCCGCAACCTTAGACCCTAAACCCTGCATTGCTGCAAGGTCCAGGGCTCAACATTGCCTTGCACCAGGGTTTACCAGGAGTTGAAGTACCCTTTGTAGGGCCCTTGCGGTTCTTGCGGCTCTTAAACTATCTTCCTGATGGGTATGTGGAGTAGAATACGGTAGAATCGAGGATAGTTGGGTGGTCCAGGCATGGTTCTGGTTTAGGGTTGGAAATAAGGACCTCACTAATTGCAGTAGGGTTTTTGGGAGGGGGGCAAAGATATTACAATCATTTCAGGACGAAAAGAACAATTGTCTATATCGCTTATCATTTTCGACCTCCAGGAACGCTCTAATTATAAGCCCTGAACCCTAAACCCGCAACCCAACTTTGGCTGCAAGGCTTCGACGGGAGCACCGGGTGCAGGTCGAGGACTTTTGAATTGTGTCGGGGCTGAGGGTTTGAGGGTTGGGGTTTTGGGGTTGGCTCGAAGATCAGGATACCTTAGCACTTCATGCATCTAGCGATACGAAAGTACCATGCCTTACGAGCAGAGCAAGCCCGAAACGGCTCTCTGCCCAGTATCCTTCTACCACACGAAAACTCTGAACCCTCTCGCCTTCTGCCAATCTCAGCAACCATCTCAACCAGGAGCTTCCTTAGTACCCTCAAATAACGGTAGATGATCCCCAAAAAGATGGGTACTTCGGGTCTCATAGAGGGCAGATGGAGAGTCTAGGAACACGATGAGGATCGACGGGTAACTGAGGCCTCTCTCAGGGTCCCTGCCTAGGGAAGCCAGGCTCAAGGCTGCCTACTCAGCTGACAAAAGGCCTGCCTTTAAGGGCTCCTTTAAGGGCTGCCGTAAGGGGTTTCTATAAGGGTGCCGTTAAGGGCTCCTTGTAGAGTCTCAAGCTACGTAGTGTGCATCACATGACGTCTCGGTACAGAACTCGGCCTAGGCAGCCCGTCTAGACCATGTCAGCACATGGACCAATAGCACAATAGCAGTTCAGGGTTTTAGGGTTTAGGGTTCAGGGTTTAGGGCCAGTTTAGGGCTTTTAGGGTTTAGGGTTTAGGGCACTCGGCATGAATCAAAACTTGCTTAAGAAGTCCGATGACCCACCTGGGTGTATAATCCGACAACACTAATAATGTTAGGTTGTAAATCCGAGGGCACACCTGAGTTTCATAGCAGTTGCAGCTCAAGCAAGCTGGAAGCCTTTACATGTCTCCGGCGGCTTGAAAGAGCCGTGCTAAAATCTATCTGGGGTTTGCGCTGCCCTACACCCTAAACCCTAAACCTTCAGCAAAACTCTAAACTCCCAGCCTTGAGGTGGCTCATAGGTGCTGACAACTTCTTCTGAAGGGGATCCTAATAGGAAATGGAACCTAGCTTTATTGTATGCCTATGATATGGTGCTATAGAGGCTTTCACGATTAGAATAGGGTTCCTTGACGGGTTCTAAAAGGGGTGTACAGGGTTTGAGTATAGAGGCCTTCGTGATTTGAACAAGATTGGGGTACATTATAATACAACTATAGAGGGACTATAAGGGGACACGAGTCATAAGTATTCCGACCTCCAAAGTTGCTGGGAAAGCTACCAATGTGAAGATGCCTTGCAAATACAGTAGGTGTGGATTAGGTGTATTGGCGCCTTGTCTGAGATTGTTTCTTTTTCCAAAAGCCTGCAACTCTAAACCTTGTCAAGACCACGTCTATTCCTGAGACATCAAGTAAGCTGCTGTTCTATCTAGTGGGTCCGTAAAACCAAAAGCAAACCATTCACAGCCATGTTCCGAATCTCTCCGATGTGCACTTGCCAACATCCCTGATAACCCCTAACCCTACACCCTAAACAAACCCCAGCTGCTGAGGTGAGGAGGGCTTGACCTACGCATGTCTGCACACGTGGCCGCAAAAGGTTTAACAGGTCGTTGGGCTTTCAAGGGTTCAGGTTTAAGGGCTTGATATCCCTAAACCCTAAACTTTATAAGGATTCGGGCGAAAACCCTAAACCTCTCAACCCTGCACCTTAAGCGCGTAGCCCGGTATTGTAAAGGCTTTAGGAGCTTTAGGGGGACTCTGTGACGCTGTCTTACCTTAAACTTCGGGAGCTCTCGCAAGATTTCGGACCCCTTCCTTCGGGTTTAGGGGTTCATAGGGCTTAGGGTTTATAGGGTTTAGAGTTTAGGGTTTAGGGGTTTAGGGTTTAGGATTTAGGGCCTGGTCTGGGGGTTGGGGATTTAGGGCTTCCGAAACCGACCAAGTTGCTTACAAGCCTCAAAACTTGCAGGCGAGAGTAGACTGGAATGCTTGCAAACACCAAATTGGGTTCAGGGGCCTAGGGCCTAGGGTTAGAGGGTTTAAGGCTTATGGGGTTCAGGGCTTGAAGTTGAAGAATTTAAAGGTTATGGGAGATAGGATTAGGGGACCCTTGGGGACATAGACCCTCTCAATAAGGTCCCCTTATAAGAGAGCCAGAAGTAGGGTTTAGAAGGGTCCCATTTACGGGGGTCTCCCTAATGCTACCTAGGACAAATAAAGCAAACATCTAACACACTGACAACTTCCCGATACCGTAGCAAAGAACTTCTGTTCAAAGTTTCGACATCCTGCAATCTAAATGTCCTGAATCTAACACCCTAAAGGGCGCTTCAGCCTACAAGTTGTGTAAAGGCTCACCATGGGCAATGGCCCCACCCCTGCGAAACAGAGGACCGTGAATGTTTAGCTAAAAGCAGAACCGTTGGAACAGCACGCAGGTGCGAGGGTTATGGCTTTAGACGTTGGGGTTAACCGCGGATTAAGCCCCTAAACCCTAAACCCTAAACCCCTAAACCCTAAAACCCTGACGGTTTTAACACTAAGGGTTGATAAGAGGTATTGTTAACAAGGGTTTAAGGCGATAAGAAAGTTAGGGCTCGGGATGGTTCAATGGGAGCGCCCTTGATATTTAGAATCTTAGTTAAGGCCCCCTTTTCTGGTCGTCCATACCCCTTAATAGAACTCCGGCACATACCCTAAATCATAAGGGGTCTAATATTCGATTTTAAGCTGGGGTAGCCGTAAGAACGAAGCAGGCATGCTCAGGAACACCCTCAGGCGTTGGCGCTGCAAACGTTGAACCTCAAGTGCTCGGACACCCTTCAGCGCCCTGCAGCCAGTTTAGGGGTTCAGGGGTTTAGAGTTATAGGGTTTAGGGGTTTAGGGGTTTAGGGTTTAGGGGTTTAGGGGTTTGGGGTTTAGGGGTTTAGGGTTTAGGGTTTAGGGTTTTAGAGTTATAGGGTTATAGGGTTTAGGGCTTAGGGTTTAGGGGCTTAGGGCTTAGGGTTTTGTTTCTGTGTTCATACCATCTTGAAAGCCTCGAGAGGGCTCGCCGCTAATGGGTGGTTCTCTAAATTCGGGCCCCTTTTCAGCCCCCCCCCCCCCAAACAAAACAGTGCGGCACCCTTATAAAACAGGACCCTAAACGGGCCCCGAGTTTAGAGAACCACCCTCATAGGGCTCAAGGTCCGGAGGTTGGGCCTTGAAGGGGCCTAGGGTTTTAAGGGTTCTAGGGTGTTAGGGTGTTAGGGTTTAGGGTCTTAGGGGTCTCACTTTGCAGAGCTTCAGCCTCCGGAGTTCGAGGGTTCAGGGGAGGGCCCAAGAGGCTCTAGGGGCTATGACTGCTCCTGGCGTTTCCTTAGGTTTAGGGTTTAGGGCGTAGGCACCGCATACCTGAGCCCTAAACCCTAAACCCTAAACCCAAAAGCCTAAAACCCTAAACCAACCCCAATACCTGCTCAGGCGCATTTTGGAGTCTAAGCCAGCCAAGATGGTCATTTTCCAGGGCTCCCGGTTCAGCTATGAACACATTTACTGGTTTGCCCTTTAAAGCCTCTGAGAAATGTTAGTAAAGGGGGTCCTCTTAGGGAAAATATAAAATATCACAAAGGCCTACCTAGATTTAGAGTTTAGGGTTTAGTTTAGTGTTTAAGGGTGCAAGAAAGTAAACAGGAGTTGCCAATGTCACTTGCTATCGAATCCGACAAAATCACGCCCTGGCAAAAACTTTGCAAAGCCCCTACAAAGCACTGTGCAGTGCTGATCGAGTGCAGCACTAAGCGCCCAACACCTAAAATCCTACACCCCTGATAATAGCCTTATAACACATTGAAAAGCCCTAAACCTCCACCATAAACTCAAACTTCCGGTGTATGCCAGGGCAACCCCAAACCCTAAACCCTAAACCCAGGGCACGATGAGGTTCATTAGAAAGCCGAGTAGCCTCCTCAGAGACGTCTCAAAGTCACCGTCCCGATCGATTTTCGGACAGAGTCTCGAGCTCAGGCGATCGTGGACCCCTCTTGAGCCCCCGACTTGGCCTAAACCCTAAACCCTAAACCCTAAACCTTAAGGGTTTCGGGTATCCGAGGACCTTGAGACAGTCCCATGGCAGGAGACAGCTATGCAAGCAGCCGCTTTCGGCTGCTCTAGGCGATGGTTGAGATTGCAAAACGCAAGTGTTTTTTTCCGCTTCGTAAGGGTTTAGGGTTTAGGGTTTAGGGTTTAGGGCCCCACACCTCTTCAAACCAAAACCGTGGATTTACTAGGGTTTTAGGGTTTAGGGTTTAGGGTTTAGGGTTTTAGGGTTTAGGGTATAGGGTTGAAGGGAAATTTTGGCAGCTCAGGGCATGGAAGCCTTACGACAGTGCTTTTCTCGAGGCCGCGCGGATGCAATGCCCTAAACTCTCATCTACCCATAGGCTCCTAAGTAGTTCCTTTTTGGGATTACCTTACAGGATTCTAAATATATACCATAAAAAGGAACTACTTAGGGGCCTAGGGGTAGAACCTGCAGCCGTAATGCAAACTCCACAAGCCCTGAAACTCCAGAAGCCCTGAGACCTAAACCTTAAACTTAAACCCAAACCTGAAACATGAACCCTGGACCTCACACGCTCTTTTCAAAAACACGAACCCTTCAGAGCCCGATGCCCGTCGATGATTAGTGCTTCGGGTTTCAGGGTGTAGCGTAAAGACCCTCTAGAATGTGAGGTGTGTATTCCTCAATTATCATTGTCGGTCTTTGGGCTCTCCGGGTCAGCCGCGAGGTCCCAAAGCGGATTCCAAAGTGACAGACCAGAGTAGCTCCTGTATTTCTATGCGTTATGCGAATGAGCACCTCTGTGAGACACTGGAAAAGGTCCCCAAACCCTAAACCCTGTACCCCCAATCGTTGATATACTATTCAGGTACCGGGGCCCTTCGGGAGTTGAACAGCCAAACTTCGGGTTTGGGGTTTTGGGGTTTTCGGTCTTTAGAGAAACATCTTGGGGTTTAGGGTTTAGGGGTTAAGGTTTAGGGTTTAGGGTTTAAGGTTTACGGTTTAGGGTTTAAGGTTTAGGGTTAAGCGCCGACGCTTGCATCTGCTCTCCTTGCCTTGAAATGCTGCTCTGCAGCACACGGATGCCTCGACCATTTTGCCAGGCCATAAGAAATGAACACCGAAACCGGGGTTTAGTGTCAACAACATGGTTCTTCTGAGATAGGAATCCATGTGGTATATCACCCTAAATCCTAAACCCTAAACCGTACGGTATATCCACTTCACCGAACTTTTAGTCCCTAAGCGGCCCTTGTCGGACCTTCGTGCCGGAAAAAGACGCACCGTCTGGGAAGTTCTCTCAAATAGGGTCCCGTACCAAACTGCAGAAGGGGCCCTAGTTACCTACCCATGAACCTCCAAGTATGATCCCTCATACCCCATTATATGACCCCTTATAGAGCCCTTATGGATCCCTTAACGGAGCCTTATAACTAGCTTAGAACCGCCCAAGCGGTGGGGAACCTCACATGTCTGACTGGGCAGATGGCGGGCGTCCCCGAGCCACCGATACGCCTCTTAGGCGCCACCTGCCGCTGGTCCGGCTATCAAACGCATGGTGCAGCGGATGCAGTTGCCGCAATTGCTTGGTTTGATCATATGAGTTTGCGTAGGTTTAGAAGAGGGCCGTAGTGGAGCTGTGGCACTTTAATTTTCTATAACCAAGGAGTTTACAAGAGGGTTGCTTTGGTTTAGGATTTAGGGTCTTAGGGCCTCGACGTCAGGGCTCGAAGATGAAAGACGGCAAGATATGATCGCTGCTGCTTGCAGTGCGCCCTCAGCCCTGACGCGCTAAACTGCATGCCCCAGAGGGCAACAGCATGGGAGATATCCCCTTTACCCCTAAACCCTAAACCGTTATCCCCTTTACCCTGAACCCTAAACCCTAAACCTTAAATGTACGGGTCCGTAAGCCGAGGATTCTGACAGTAAAGGGTGCAGTTAGGGTCGATGGGTGGGGGTCCCTGGAAGCCATACCTTTGCAAGCAACCTACCGCCCTTTTGAAAGGGGCCAAGAATACTGAGATATTGGTTTAGGATTTACGGTGTAGAGGTTCATATGGTAACCGGATCACCAATTTATGCTATTTTGGGGGTTTCCTGACAAGAAGTTTAGCATAATGAGCCCCAAGACCCTATTCTAGTTAAGGCCCCTATATGAAACCCTAAACCAAAATAGAGGCTTTGGGGTTCACCTGAGAAGCTGCGCTAAAAGGAGCCATGAGGGACAAGATTGGTAATCCTTCGGGGGCCCCACCTCAATTGCTAGGTTCCCGGGTGACCCGTTAATAATCAGGGTACCCTTATTCCTAATAGAGCAGTTTTTATAAGGGAACCGTAAATTAAAAGGGCAAAACTGTCCTACTGAGGAGCCTAGGAGTACTGATCGTAGCATGATACAAAGCACTAAGTGAGGCAAACGCCAGAAGCCCTCGCACTCAGGCTTTTACGGCTGAAGCTTTGGGGTGGAGGGCAGAACCCTAGACCCCACCTTAACCTACCAAAACCCTACTTTTTTGTAGGATCCCTATAAATTCCATATTAGGGTTTATTATAAGAGCCCACAAAAAATAGGTTTTGGTAGGTTACGGTAAAACCTAAACCCTGAAGCGTCAGGGTTTCGGTATAAGCCCTCAAGACGCAGGAGCACCAGTAAGCTTTGGTTGTCTGCTCTGAGGTGGGCCGCGCACTGAATCCACATTAAACCAAGTGATCATTAGTGTCTCTATGCTAGGGTGCATAGCGGGTCGATAATTACCAACAAGTAGGGCCTGGTAGTAGCATGCACTCAACCCTAAAACCCACTTTAGGTGAAAGCCTGCATAATCGTCGGATTCTGATCGGAGCTCCTCTTACGATTCTAGTAAGAAAGACACGAATTAGTGCGAACGCAAGCAGTGTATTTCGGCAGGACAACCTTTGCCGCTACACCATGCCTACCACTCCGGCAGTAAACACCCCTGCAAATCGATGTTGAGAGCTTCATGGGCGTTTCAAAACACAAGCAGCACATGTCATATGCAAACAGCGGTGCAATAACACCCATGAACCTCCATTGATTGTCTTAAGGGGAAAGAAAACAAACAGTCTTCGGATGCAGGTGCAACCACATGTGGTCCGGGAGTGGCTATGTCAAACACTAAACCCTAAACCCTAAACCCTAAAACCCTAAACCCTAAACCCAAGAACTCCGACTCAAAGTCTGGTGCCCAAAGCCCTGAACCCTAAACCCTCAACTTTCGGGTCTAGATAGAGGAAACTACAGGTGGGGAAATTAGGATTTCTAGGGCTTTAGGGTTTAGGGTTTAGGGTTCTATAGGGCTTCAAAAAGGTCTATAGACCTTCTATAAGGCTCCTATAACGGTAACTAGCCAACTGAAAATGTCCTAGATTTAGGGTTTGTCAAGCCTACACCCCATACCCTGAACCCTAGACCCTAAAACCTAAGACGGCTGCAGGAAAAGAGTTGCTCTGGACCGACCCCCGTCGGCCGTGCCGAACTCCTTGAGCCACCCTGAAGCTTTTAGGTTTAGGGTTTAGGGTTTAGGGTTTAGGGTTTGGGTCCAAGGTTAGGATGATTACCTTCAACTAGCATATGGGTTAGGTATGAAGGGTTCTTTGGGAGGCTGTTTTTAAAACATACGTATACTATATATATATATATATAACATGCATAAACATATTCTAGGCATGGGGGATTTCATGGCGTGTGCCTACTGGCGGCTGGATTTGGCATAGTAGAAGCTAAGAGCCTTAATTAATATTTACATCAGGGTTTCGGGGTATATTGAAGTATAAACATAACTAGGAAGCCTACGCAATAGTACTATATAGCAATAGTTATTACCGCCATCAAGGCCCCTACACACTGTCACAACATTGAAAACATGTTGAACCGAGATGCTCAAGCCCCCAGCCCTTAAGGACCACATGACCCTTGAGAGTAGTGGCCCTATACCCTTATACTGTGAATCCCTATATGGTGTATGAACCTTAACCCCATATTAGGGTTCTTTTCGTCCTTCAGGGCTGCTACCCTAAACCCTAAACCCTGAGCTGTTAAGGGTTTAAGGTCTAGGGCTGAGGGTCCCGTTTGAGCACGCTCGGAGCCCAAACTCAAGAACAAGTTGGTCACGAAGGACAACCGTGATAGTCGAGAAACCTAACAATTATAGACTCCCCAAGTGCGAACCTACATTACTACTATCTACTAATGCAGGATTTGTATCATCAGCCGTAGTGTTCAGGGCTTCATACTTGGACCCTAAACCCAAAACCCCAAACCCTAAACCCAAAACCCCTAAACTTCATGAATTTCGGTTTTCGGCTGGATCAGGGGATCCGAAGGTCCTAGCGCTTGAGCTCTGAAGCGTGTAGCTGCGTTTAGGGTTTGAGGGTTTAGGGTTTGGGAGAGTTTAGGGTTTAGGGTTTTAGGGTTAGGAGAGTTTAGGGCTTAGGGTTTTAGGGTTAGGAGAGTTTAGGGTTTAGGGTTTTAGGTCAATCCGAAAAAATCGATGATGCACCTGCCCAGTGAAACACTGCACGACAGAACTGGGCTTCGCAACCCACCACTTGCGCACGACTGAACCCTACAACCCTAAACCCTAAACTGGATCACTAAACCAAACCCTAAACTGGATCACTAAACCCTAAACCCTAAACTGGATCACTAAACCCTAAATAACCCTAAACTGGATCACTAAACCCTAAACCCACAGGGACGAGGAGCGAAAACAGACTCTGGTGAAGCTCCAAACGCCGAGCCGAAGACCCCGATCAACAGAAGCAACAGACTTGAACCCCGAATCTCCGAAGCCCGGTTTAGGGTTTAGGGTTTGGGGTTAGGGTTTCAGGGTTTAGGGTTTAGGGTTTGGGGTTGGGGTTTTAGGGTTTAGGGTTTTAGGGTTTTAGGGTTAGGGTTTTAGGGTTTAGGGTTTAGGTTTTTAGGGTTTTAGGGTTTTAGGGTTTAGGGTTTAGGTTTTTAGGGTTTTAGGTTTTTAGGGTTTTAGGGTTTAGGGTTTAGGCAAAAGGTTTGGGCTTGGAACATCATTAGCCTCATGCCCCTAAGGTACGGGGGGAACCCCCCTATTAATCATCCTTAATCCATCTTCCAACGTTCTAAGGTTCGCTGTAGACCCAGTGCAGAATCCCAATCTAGAGCCCTGAAACTTATAAAGGGCTTCGTGTTTCCTGGACAAGACATGAATCGTATACCCCTAAACCCCAAACCCCAAACCCACCCTAAACCCTAAACCCTAAACCCTAAGCCCTAAGCCCTAAACCCTAAACCCACTTGTCACAGAAAAGCCGGTTTCAATCGAACCAGTGAAGACGCCGAGTCCTTGGGGTTTAGGGTTTAGGGTTCTTGTGACTTAGAGCTTCAGGGCATTTAGGGTTTCAGGCTTTATAGGGCTTAAGGTTCTAGGCCTTGACAAACATAGCTCTCTTGAAGAAGCTCAAGCTATAGCATTACTGTTTATTCGGTTTTTGACATGCTTCCCAGGGGAAATCCTGGACTAATCATCCTTGTCCCATGTTACAACTTCATGGCGTCTGCTATAAAGCCCAGCAAAATAAGTTACTGGGCTTCAAGGAAATGCTCCTCAGGCGGTCAAGGGTCTATTCCGGGAGTTTGGGAACCGACCTCTACACCCAGCTATTAAGGTTTAGGGTTTAGGGCTGCAGCATCCGTGGGCCTTTGGATAGGGTGTAGGGCTGTGGACTTAGGGTTTAGGGCTCAGGGCCTCGAATTTAAGCTCTGAGTGTGACATACCTTCATCGTGCCAAGCGTGAGCTGCAGCACATACTTCGAGAAAGCACTGAGCGACGCCCACAACATCGACGCCGTAAATTTTAAGCATTGGCGCCTAGCTGAGTTCCCTGGCTGAGACAAACTCGACTGTATGAGTCTGGTAGGACGCTGTTTCTGCACAGCCCACTTTTAAAACGAAAAGGATGAAACGTTGTTTAAGCTTTTAGGGTGTAGCAAAAAGGCGCACTACTTCAGAAATCTGAGGGGGTATTCCTCAGTGATACTCATTATGTAGTTAAGTTACGTTGTTATCCTAAAACGAAACCCAAAAGCCCTACACTAATTTTTGAGGCACCCGGATTGCCCGGCACATATGATTTGGAAAACAACATTCCAAAGCAGGTGACATCATGGGCAGAGTTTCAGGGTTGGGGCTTGAACCCCAAACCCCAAACCCCCCATTAGGGTTGAGGGTTTCTTAGGGTTTAGGGTTTAGGGTTTAGGGTTTTGGTTTAGGGTTTAGGGTTTAGGGTTTAGGGCCAACCCTTAACCCGGAAGCCTAAACTGCAAAGCCCATACCCTGATCTAACCCTTAGCATCAAAATAGCCCAAAAGCCATACATAATAGGGTCTTTGGGCCCAAAAGCCTTAAAATATGAGTCCTTCGATGCTAAGGGTAAGGGTTTGGGCCTCCATCCACAACCCTAAGCGCTCGGGGTTTCGAGAGGAGGGGCGTAACCCTCACGCATCGGTTGAATTCCGAATCCTACATGCCATACAGCAGGGCAAAAATTAAGGGTTTAGGGTTATGAAGGGGATCCGTAAAACTTCCCCTGGGCGTTCGCTTTATGAGTGCTGCATTTAGCCGGTCACCTCACGCATCACCGCCCCGCTGCTGCCTGGCCGGGGCTTAGGGTTTAGGGGTTAACCCCTGGATGGGCAGTTCTTTAAATTAGGGTCCCTTTTTAAGTCCCCAATTTAGTACGGCACGCTTATAAGAAAGGACCCTAAACGGGACCCTAGTTTAGACAACTACCCAAACCCTAAACCCAAACCCTAATTTCGGTTTCGGATTCAAGGCATCAGGTTTCAGTTCCAATTGCAAAAGCTATCAACTATCGTCAAATTGCTGTGATTCTCTTGCGCACGGCTCGTGGGAAACGCACTCTACAGCTGTACGGACCCCTATTCCTCCACCCAAAAGACTAAACTCTACAGACTTGGGGTGAAGGATCGGCATTTCTGAAACCTGTCTGGCGCATGCTGCCAGCGGCGCAAACCTTGCCACTGTTCCTTTCGAAGTCTCATGCTTCATCTATAGTCCCCCAAACCCTAAACCCTAAACCGGGAGGTTAGGTTTTGGAGGCTTGAGTAAGGGCGCTTTTGGGCTCAGGCTTAGACAGCAAGAAACGGATTCGGAACGCTGAGCCCTATACCCTAAGCCCTAAACCCTAAGCTCTAAACCCTAAGCTCTGAACCTCAAACCCGATGCCCTAAACCCTAAGCCCTAAACCCTAAACAAGAAGCCCTAGACCCCTTACCGGATGTGTAAGGCTCGGGACTTCTAGCAGCTCCATTCAACCTCCAGGGGTCTGCCTTCAGGCTTTGGGAACTGGGAAGTTCCTGCGGCAAAGGTTTAGGGTTTCGGGTTAAAAAAGGGGCCTACATTACCAATACTATTTTAGGGGGTTCCTCACAAAAAAAGTATAGTATAACATACCCAAACACTCTGTTCTGATTATTATAAGGCCCCTACAGTACAGGGGTTACAAAGCGGGGTTTGGGGTTTAGAGTGTCAGCTCTGAGTTCAAGGGTTGAGGGCATCAAGACTTCATGTTCACTGCTGCTACTGCCGCTATGCTGCTGCAATGCTGTTGCTATGGCCACTGCGACTGTGAGGCTGCGACTGCGCCTGCGGGCGACTGCCGGCAGCGGCTGCCGGCGCCGCCGCCGCCGCTGCTGCTACTGCTACTGCTGCTGCTGCTGCTGCTGCTGCTGCTGCTACTGCTGCTACTGCTGCTGCTACTGCTACTACTACTACTACTACTACTACTACAACTACTACCACCACTCCTCCTCCTGCTCCTCCTCCTCCTCCTGCTGCTGCTGCCGGCGATGTTCACCACTACGCCACCCCGCCCCCTCCGATTAACACCACCACCGCCACCGCCACAACGAAAAGTACTACTGGTACTGCGACCACAACTACGATCTTCTAGCCGGTGCATATAATACGAAGATCTTATTCTCATGATTGTTCTTACTATAGATATGCATATAAATAAATAAATGAATGAATAAATAAATCAATATATATATATATACATACGTGTACAAATATGTTAGTTGAAGCTAGTAGTATTCGATTTTCTATTATCAGTATTCTTCTAATTATTGAATTGTTACTATCGCTATTTTTACTGCGAACAGAACCGCATCATTCCCATAAACCTCGAGAGGCTGGAATAAACCTCGAGAGGCTGGACCTCGACTTTCGAGGGCGTCCAGGACGGGTACGGCGGTTCTGGGCGATGGGCTTCTTCCATGTGCACAGATGGCAGTGGTCACCTGAGTTTAGGGGCTAGGACTTCTAGGATTCGGGGTCTGCGGGGCTTAGGACCTCTAAGGTTTAGGGCCTATAGGACTTCGAGGCTTTAGGGTTTCAGGGTCTCGGGTTCGGGGTTTAGGGTTAAGGGTTTTAGGGTTTAGGGTTTCGGGGCACCTCGGCGGCAGGAATGAGTGTAGTTTGAGGATTCTCACCTTTCTGAGCCTAGGTGAGTTCCTGCTACGATTCTTATTATTTAGGACTTAGGGTTTATGATGCAGGGTTTAGGATTTAGAGTTTTAGGGTCTTGAGTTTTCAAGGCTTGTTGGAAAAGAGGCGTGGGGATCTGAGTTGCAAGGTATCGCGTGCCAAGCCCGGATTTCCTGGACATTTTACACTAAAGCCTCGCTTAGTCTAGGGTTTAGGGTTTAGGGAGCTGACTTGTGGGTCCATGCCGGGAGACTTTTCTCTACTGCTCCTGATGATTATTGGATAATCTGATTATGATCGGTTTTTGCTATTTGTCATTTGCTATGTGTTGGTGTTGCTGTTGTTGCTAGTCCTGTGCTATTGCTATTGCTATTGTTACTACTATTTACTAGTACTATTATTACTGCTACTATTACATACGCTTTGGGCTATGGCTATGATTAGTACTTGATGTCACGTGTGGTATTTCTACGACTGTTGTTGTCATTAGCGAACACCTCGCTGTGGAACGGAAGGGTCTCTGAGTGGTCCACCAGAGAGGAAAAGGTGGCGCTGCTTTCAATACCATAAGCCCGAAACCCCTAAACCCTAAACCCTGAACCCTAAACCAGTTCTACTGGTACTAGTGTAAGGGGCTAAATAGTTCATTCCGGGTTGTGGGCTCCTATGTAGCATAAATGTAACAAGGAACCCCAAGGAATAACATTTGTAGTTGTTGAGGTTTCTATAGTAGTCACTTCTTCATCCCTCACAACAGCGTTGCGTTCTGCAAGCGTTGCGTATCTGAGGGTCTTGCGTCCCGTCTGATGGTTGCGCGCATGATGCTGGTGATTCTGCCGATGGTGTGGTTCATTGTGAGTAGATGCTGGCCCAGTCGACGTGAGCAGACCTTTCAATAACTCCCCTGCATTTCGGGGTGCTGGTCGTCACAGTCTACTCCCAGCCGCAATTACCGAACCTTAACAAATATCAAAACTCACCAAAAACATGCCAATGCCAAACTTCATCTTCACTGTCTGTAAACGTGGTTAAGCTTTAAACAAAGCCTTGGTTGGCAGGTTTCGGAGTTCGCTGTGCGGGTTGGGGGTCTGGCCCGTTGGGTATCGTCGACCGATAGGTCAGTTGGGTTTAGGGTTTAGGGTTTAGGGTGAACGGTCTTCAATGCGTTTCATTCTGGAATACACGCGTTTCCACGCTTTTGATTTCAGCTTAATGTAGACCTTCAGAGAAAGTCCTTGCTCGGTGTTCTGAGTCACAGACTGCAGACGAGCGAGATAGGTCACAAGACATCGAAGGTAATGCTCGATAGGAGTGGTTCCTCCACTGTACCCAGTCTTTCGGAGAAAGCCTCCAAACATGTAATCGGACGGTTTAGGATTTAGGGTTTTAGGGTTTAGAGTTTAGGGTTTCTCCAAACAATCTTAGCAGCTCCTTACATATACCTCATGCAGCAATAACGAGTGAAGCGATCCCTGTAAAATATGAACACATGCCCTGAATTTCCGCCACCCTAAGATCCCTGATCCAAGGAGTTCTACTGAACTGCCAATACCCGTTAGAAACAAAGGCCCCTTGATGAAGCATCGGTGCTATACTTTGACGACACGATTCTCTGGGTTATTGGGGACCCAATGACCCTTAAACGTCGGGGCCCTTATGCCCTTATGCTATGAATCCCTATATGGCATATGAACCTTAAAGTCCTTAGGGTATTTGAGACAAGAGACTCTTGGAATTTCGGCTTCCTCAACTTTTGTAAACAGATCCCAAGACACACAGGTAAAGACGTACCACTGGGACCCAAACCTACACCCTACCAAAGCCTAAACTTAAACCCTAAGTGGTACCCTAAACCCGACAGTAAACCCTAAACCCCAAACTACTAAACCTGACCTGGTTCCCTCAAAAGGCCATATTAAACATGCTCATTGTTAATCCTTTTTAGGTCTTATTATTATAACAA
Source organism: Symbiodinium necroappetens (assembly GCA_905231915.1). Lineage (NCBI taxonomy): Eukaryota > Dinophyceae > Suessiales > Symbiodiniaceae > Symbiodinium > Symbiodinium necroappetens. The sequence goes on from CAJNJA010077785.1 coordinate 16,613, forward strand.
AAATGTAAAGTTGTATCCAACAAGGACCCAGTTTAAATGGAGCCATGAACCCTATAACCCCAAACCCTAAACCCTGAACCCTAAACCGATAGAACCCCCTTTTTTACAGGCCCAAGACCAGGAGTCCATGAACCCTCAAGGGCCCACAACTGTGAAATCCTAAACTCTAAACCCTCAAACCCTAAAGCCCAATAAACCCTAAAACCCTAAACCTAAAACCCTAAACCCTAAACCCCAAAACCCAAAACTATGAAGTCTTTCCGAGCTGCAGTCGGCGCCGTCCTTGCAGCCCTTGCCCTTCGTCGCGTATTTGCCTAGGACACTATGCTTCAAGCAGCTGCGGTTTAGGGCTTACGGCTTGAATGGTTTTTAGGGTTTGGGGTTCAGGGTTTAAGGATTAGAGTTTAGGGTTCAGGGTTTAGGGTATAGGGCTTAGGGCTTAGGGTGTAGGGCTTAAGGCTTGAAGTTTAGGGTTTAAAAGCGTCATAGGGCTTAGGATTTGAGGTTCAGGGTTTCGGGCTATAGAGACCAACTCTGTGTGTATATCAGTGCTGGATTTGCAACTCGCTGCTTGACCTGATGAAATTAGTATAGTCAGATAATGCTAAACAGGTTTAGGACTTATGGTTCAACCTACCCTAAGTCCTAAAATCCTAGACCCTAAAACCCTGAACCCTAAAAACCCTAAACCCTAAAACCCTAAGCCCTGAAACCCTGAAACCCCCCAAACCCTACCAGGGCGCCGTGCCCTACCTCAAACCCAAAACCCTCAACCCCTACACCCTAAAACCCTAAACCCCTAAACCTAAACCCTATAAACCCTAAAAGCCCTATAAGCCCTATAAACCCTATAAAACCCTATAAAACCCAATAAAAAAATCCCTACAAAACCCTAAGCCCTAGGATCGAAGGCTCCCTAAACTCGTAAAGCCCTTGGAACCCTGCACCCTCCCTGTGAACTTTTGGAACTGGAGGCTAGGGTTTAGGGTTTAGGGTTTAGGGTTTAGGGTTTAAAGGCTCCTGGTATGGGGCCTTTTGACAAGGGATTCTATCGGTTTAGGGTTTAGGGTTCGGGGTTTAGGGTTCAGGGTTTAGGGTTCAGGGTTTGGGGTTTAGGGTTCAGCGTTCAGGGTTTAGGGTTCTGTCTAGGTAACTCTAAGGGTCCCATCTAAGGGTCCTGCCGGGGTTTTGTTCTGTGAGTCTATAGCTGCGGCTTTTGATTAATTTCCAAGGCCTGTTTAGGGTTCAGGGTTAAAGTATGATGATTGCGATGCCATGGCAGAAGCTGATGGCGTTAGCGAGCATGACGGCCATGAGCGGGGCGAGGAGCCGGCGAAAGGACAGCAAGGCCGAGATGCAGAGACACTCAACTTAGCAAGATTACCAGTGTGGAAACCAAGATGATAATGACGATGATGATTTCAATTGTGGAAACCAAGATGATGACCACGACGATGATTACAATGGTGGTGATGATGCTGGTGGTAGCGGTGATGGTGTTGAAGAAGATGGTGAAGATGATGGTGGTCGTGGTGGTGACGGTGACGGTGACGGTGACGGTGATGAAGATTATGTTGCTGACGGTGGTGACCATGATGGTGGTGGTGGTGGTGGTGGTGAGGATGATGTTGTTGTTGGTTGATGATGATGGCGATGGTGTTGATGGTGATGATGATGATGATGATGCTGATGATGATGATGATGGTGCTGATGCCAATGCTAAGGTAATGAAACTGCCGCTGATGATGACGACGAAATGGGTGACGATGAGACAAAGACGAATGATGATGATGATGATGATGATGATGACGAACACGATCATGATGATGATGATGATGATGGTTGTGATGTTGATGATGACAATGGCCATGCTGGTATGATGCTGCAAGGGCGATGGTGGCGGTGACGATGATGATGACGATGATTATGATGGTGCAGACAGTTGTGATGGTGGCGAGGGCAGTGCTTATTGCGACAATGTTTGACAGCGACACAAAATATTGGTATGATGATCATCACAGACAGTGGCGGTGATGATGGATCGTAGTGATCGTACTTCGCGAAATCAACCGCCACCCTAGGCTCCCGAAAACCCGAAACACTCACACTCCGTCCCAGCAGCATGCAGCATTGCATGTGAAGGGATGCCCTGGCAAACCACATTCGGAATGACAGGGACCCTTTGGGTCCATGTACCTAATAATGGGCTTACCCATTGGCTCCCAAGTAGTTCCTTTTTGTGGTTCATATTTAGAATCCTATAAGGTAATCCCCAAAAGGAACTACTAAGGAGCCTATGGGTAGGGTTTAGGGAGTAGGGCTTAGAATTTAGGGCGTTAGGGTTTCGGGATTAGGGTTTAGGGGCACAGTCTGGGGATCCTTAGAGCAATGCTTCGGGCTGCCATGGGGTTTAGGGGTGTAGGGTTTAAGGGTTTAGGGGTTTAGTTTAGGGGTTTAAGGGTTTAGGGTTTAGTTTAGGGTTTAGGGGTTTAGGGGTTTAGGGTTTACGGGTTTAAGGGTTTAGTTTAAGGTTTAAATGTTTGGGTTTAGGGGTTTAGGGGGTTTGGAGTTGTCGGATTTGGGACCTCGGCTACTGCCCAGCAGATTAGCACAGCGCACGAACACCACGCACGGTTTAGGGTTTGGGGCATGAGGGGCAGTTATCAGGGCCCCTACATATCAGAATTCCGGGCTAAACCAACAAACCCCTAAATCTAGACCCCTAAACCACGAAAGCCCAAAAGGGTTTTGGAGCACTCAGGTGTTTGACGTTCATGCGGCCTTGTGATGGGAGCTATACGAGCTTTAAACTCCCCGGCGAGTTAAGGATCATAAAGTCGGTGGGGCTTAGGGTCTAGGGTCTAGGGTCTAGGGTTTAGGGTTTAGGATCTCGGGTTTCAGGCTTGGGGGTTTAAGTTTCGGGTTTGGAGCTCGGAACCATAAGGTCGTCGATGGTTCTGTGCAGGACCACCACTACGGTTCACGGTTACAGACTTCATTCGAAGAGTTTGCCAGCCTCGTGGTGTTGATGCGTGTATAGGTTAGTTTGGCGCTTGGAGAGGGGAAATTGCTGGGTAGCCTAAATGCCAAAGCCTTAACCTCTCCGTTAGCCCCACAGTCGGATGCAACTGACAGGGCTGAAGCTCACACACACACACACAAGTGAAACAAGACGTCGCTATCCGGAGGTCAGTAAACAGCTGCTGGTGGCGGTTAATTAGAGTTGCATTATTGCGAAAACCCGTGTCTCCCTCTCTCTCTCTCTCACACACACACGCTGAGACACACACGCACACACACACACACGTACATATATATATATATGTGTACATATATGTCTGCGCACATAATTAAGTATACACAAATGCATACATGATGCGCACACACACACACATACACGCAAACCCCAGTTTATGTCCAGAACGCTGTAGAGTTCTGGGGATGTTGTCAGTCTGGAGCGTGGCCCTACATACACGCTTCATCGTCGATGAACTGAAAGAAATCAGGTGCATCGGATGCTCCTTGGCATTTTGGTCAGACGCCGCCTCGTGAGAGGTCAAGTAGTGTAGACAATGTAGCCGCATGGGAAGACGTGGAACGGAGTACGCCTGCATCCCAAATTGCGATGGCTTCGAACGCCTACGCAGCCACTTACAATACAGCATGCACTTCCCAAAGTCGCTACGGCAACGCCGCATGGAACCGTGAATCCTAAATCCTATAAACCCTAAACCCAACACCCTAAACCCTAAACCCTTTAAACCCTAAACTTAATTCAGAACCCTACACACCCCTCAACCCGAGGGTCGCCAACTCCCGATAAATCCCTAAACTCAGCAGAACTCGGAAGTCCTAAACAGAAACAGCTTAGGGCTTGGGATGGCTGCCTGGGAATCCAAAAACCTACCGTTTTAGGGGTTCTACCCTCTAATTAGGGTTTAGGGTTTAGGGTTTAGGGGGTCAAAACCTACAATTTTGCAGGGGTTTGGGGTCAGAGGTTGGGGTTTAGGGCTAGTTGAGGTTCCAAACCGCGAACACGAAACCCTACGGCAGCCCAGCCTTGGGAGCCGTAGGAGACACACAAGGGGTACTGCAAGGTCTTCTGATCCGCATCGGCCTCGCGAGGTTGCGCAATTTAGGGTTTTGGGGTTTAAAGTTTTGGGTTTAGAGTTTAGGGTTTCGAGGTTGCGCAATTTAGGGTTTTGGGGTTTAGAGTTTAGGGTTTAGGGCTTCGAGGCTGTGCAACTTAGGGTTTTGGGTTTAGAGTTAGGGTTTATGGGTTAGGGTGGCCTCACGAGGTTTCACAGCTTACATGGGGTTCAGGGTTTTGGATTTAGGGTGTCGAGTCAGCGGTCTCGGTGTCGGGTTGCAAGAGTGTCGGTTGGCCCTGGAAGTAAGAGTAAAGTTCAGACTTTTTGTCATAGTAGGACGCATGGGAATTGTCACGACATTTTGGTGGTGTCTCTGGCGTTGCTGAACTTGCAGTTTAATTTCGTATTCCCGACAGGACACCCCCAAACACATACTCCCCAATATTTCTAGTGACCCATGTACTCCCACTGACGCCCCAATGTTTAAACCCCCGAGTCCTAAACCCGAACTCCTAAGCTTCGATATCCTAAACCATAACTCCTAAACGCCGAAACTTTAACCCCCTAACCTCACAAAGCACCCATCTCCTAAAGCCTTAACCACCACAACCCGCCCCG
>CAJNJA010077796.1:0-21320 GCA_905231915.1 Symbiodinium necroappetens
AAAAAAAAAAAGTCCTAAACCCTAAACCCCTGAAACAAATCCTAAAACCTAGACCCTAAACCCAAAGGCAGTGTGGACTTTCGAGGGTCTCCCTTCCCAGAGAGCCCAATACCACTTTAACTAAGGAATATACCCGTACACCAAAAGTAAGGGGCTTGAGCCTTATAAAAGCCTACCTAAACCCTAAACCCTAAACAACCTAACAAACCCTAAACTCTAAACCCTAATAAACCCTAAACACCTACCTCGCTAAAGTTCCTCATGAAAAACTCCTGATCTAAGTCCAGAAGGTAGGTTCTTGGGCGCTGCGTGTGGCCCAAAAGACCTACCTTTTCAAGGAGCTATACATAGAAACCATATTGACGAACCCTAAAGGGGTAGGTCTCTTCGGCTACAGGTATTCCTTGAACCAGAAGAGGCTTCATATTACGATTCGGGCTACATTCCTGAAACGAGGGGGTAATGGGCTCTTTGAGTTCATGGCTTAGAAGCCGCGGCAAAGACACCAAGGGGCCATATAGTACTTGGAATGGGGTTGTTACCTTAAAGGGATCTATAAGGGCTACTTTACGGGCTCTACAATATGGGGGCCTGGATTCTTTGGGATATAATGCCAAACAGGTTAAGGAACCCTGAAATACAGTATCACCAAAGGCTCCAAATAGCCCGAAGTATACTTTATTTAGACCCAAAACTAAGTACTATTTGTGTAGTTGGAGTCTTAGGGTCAATAAGTCTGTACCTTTCTACATTAAGCCGTGGCAGAGATACATGCCCGCGTATGCGTCTCGAACAACTTTACAAGCTGGGAGACTGTGAAAGTACCCTTAAGGACAATTACCGGCTGAGGAACTGAAGCCTTGCGCACACTAAGCAGTGATGCCCATGGTGCTTTCCTTCGTAAGAAGAGTGAATAAATTGTCCATCAGCACTATTTCTCAGGAGTCTTCAACCAAGTCAGGGTTTTGGATTTCTACGAGATTCTATGCATCCTATGCCACAGCTAGAAAATTACGAAATATTCAGTTCAGGCCCCTAAAAAGCGTTGTACTACTCTCATAAGACTCTTGTAGTTACAACCCTGCAACAACCCCTTACAACAAAACTAACCTGTAGATTCCTTCTTATACTGGCCCTATATACGCCCTATACACCAAAGATCAACACCCTACATCATCAACGCACTGAACCCAGGAATAGGTCAGGTGGCCATCGACGCTCTTCCAGCTCCAACTGTAGCTTCGCCTGCACTGCGACAGCCCAGACTGTTTTGTCGGCTTAAGGTTCACTTGAGTTTAGGGTTTAGGAACTTTTGATCTATTTTCTGGGCTCTAAGCCGCTTACAGGTTTATCTGTAGGGTTCAATACAGGGACAATACAAAGCGCTTAAATAGACTAAAATAGACCCCCCCCATCTATCTCTGCAAGTTGAACCGCGGCATCCGGACAGGTTGCCTATCCAAGCAGCAGGATGTACAACTTGTCGAGACTCGTCAATAAACCGGACTTGTGCAAGCATCCGTGGCACTGACATTACACGGGCAAAACGGCAAAAAACTCCCAAATTTGGCAGAACCTAAACCCAAAACGTCAAGGGATGGCTTGGAAGCTTAGGGGATGTAGTAGGGGCCTAGGTAGCCTGTGCAGTTGTGCAGTTGGGATCAACCTGCTTACAACCCTACCATAACCCCCCTACCATAACCGGTGTACAGCGTCCCTGACCTTTCTGTGTGGAGAGCAGCCAGCCTCATTCCGCTCTTCGCGTGAACATCGAAGCTCTTTCTGCAGGCCTTTGCGTGCGCGATACCTTAAACTAGTAGTAATAGTAGTAGTAGTAGTAGTAGTAGTAGTAGTAGTAGTAGTAGTAGTAGTGGAAGTAGTCTTAGTAGCAGCAGCAGTAGCAGCAGCAGTAGCAGTAGCAGTAGCAGTAGCAGTAGCAGTAGCAGTAGCAGCAGTAGCAGCAGTAGCAGCAGTGTAGTAGCAGCAGTTCTAATGGTAGCAGTAGGTGCAGTAATACAAGTAACAAAAATATTGGTAATAGCAACAATGCTAGTACTAGTAGAGGAGGAGCAGCGAGGCTAGCGGTGTGGGAATTTGTCCTGTGATACTGGAAATGGTAGTGGTTTTCAGTGAGCGTGATGACGGTGGCGAAAGTAGAAAGAGCAACCATCAGAAGTAGTGACCATATTTGTCATCATGGGCGCTGCTAACTAGTAGATAGCAGGCAGTGTCGCCTTGGTGAGCTGCACAGCGGGCTCGGAATCCTACCGTCTCGTCGCAAGTACTAGCTTCTTTCATGTCGCAGCATTCCTCCGTCTTCCACAGGGTTACGAGACCCTCATGACAGAACCAAGACCAATGCAGGGCTTTCAACCCTTGAACCCCTGCACAGCACTACCAGATCTTACACTAAATGCAAATCAGAAAAGGCCTGTGGGACCCATTCTCGAAAATCAAGATCAAACCGTGCGTAACTCCTAGCAGTCCTACCAGACTGCTTAGTTGCTGCATTCCCTGGCCCTCTAAACTGAAACCTCAATCAATCTGTGCATCATGATAGAAACCTACAAGCCCAAGAGGTGACGGGTTAAGCACCCCCCCCCTTCCCCAACATACAGTAAACTCTCCAAACCCTAAATGCCACGAAGGCCATTCAGCGTGCATTGCAGGGTTGTCGTGGATACGTGCACTATCATGCGCTCGCCTGCCACCCGGTCGTCCGCAATTTTAGAGGACTTCTCAAGTTCCTCGCAGGCTCTGAAGGTTCAAGGGCTGCACATTAGTAATATTAACTAATGAATATAATTACCTTAAATTATAGTATATAAGATCCCAAATATGATATAAGGTATATTCCTTAATTTATTGATCACTCCTGGACCAAAGGAACCCTATCGAAGTTCATGGCTCATGCGGTTGATGTTCCTAGGGCCGCGTGCTTTTGAACTGGTGCGTGCGCGGGTCTAGAGGCTACCAGCTACCAGTGACAAAGCAAGAGATCTAGACATGTGCAAATGCAAGTAAAGACAAAGCCAACATGCACATGCGAAGGCGAAAACGGTGACAAGTTGCGGATAGGAGAACACATCAGGAGACTTGTGCAGGTCCGCACACACCATCAACAATCAGCTGCAAGGTATCAAAAGATATCATGCCGGTGTATTTTCCCTACCACGAGGACAAACGCGAACATAAAAGCGAAGAGTCCCAGCGAACTGACATGTGCAGCCGACGTGAGAACAGTGCGAAAAGCCTGAATAAACCCTAAGCCGACCAACCTGAGTGATTAACCCTTAAAACCCAAAACCCAAACGTACCAAGATCTCGCCGTCACCGACTCACAACTCTCTGCCACTCCGGGTTCGAAGTCTCGGATTCCCCTTCTTCTTCTGCTCCACAAGACCCTCCACCTGTACGTAGCGCCAGAACCGAAACTCTAATTCCTGTACTAAATCCTAAAATCCGAAGCAGGATCCTATCGACTCCCTACAGATCCATGTGGCGTCCTACAATCCTGAAGCCGGAAAATCCTACACCCCCTTGGCCTGGCTGTGGGTCTGCTGTAGCCGGAGAATCCTTGGCAACAGTCTCCGGTTTTTGCTATACCTAAATCCCCACATGTAGGTAAATTAATGCCCCAGTACCTATAGGAAAAAACTGTCAATCTACATACTTTTGGGATCCAGGTAAGCCCCTTTTCAGACTCATAATACAAGTCATCTAAGGGACCTTGAGACGTCGAGCATGCTTCTGGCGTTCTGGGGGTATTACAGCAGGGAGCACGAAGGCCCCTAAAACCCTAAGCCTTAAACTTGACCCTAAACTCCTAAACCCCCAAGCCCTAAGCTCTAAACCCCTAAACCCTAAACTTGACCTACTAAACTGCTAAACCCCTAAACTCGACCCTAAACCCCTAAACCCTCAACTTGACCCTAAACCCCTAAACCTCTAAACTCGACCCTAAACCCCTAAACCCCTAAACATGACCCTAAACCCCTTCACCCCTAAACCCCTCAATGACAAGACAGGAACCACGGTTCCCGGTGCAGCTGGGCAGCTGCTCCTCGAGTTCGCCACACTTCGCCTCCAAGGCCTGTTTTTTGGGGTTTCAGGGTTTGTTTTTTTTGTGGGGGAGGGGTTTTAGGGTTTGGGGCTTCGGGGTTTAGGTTTTTTGAGGCTTCAGGGCTTTTGTGGGGGGTTTGGGGTTTGGGACTTCAGGGTTTAGGTTTTTGGGGGTTTTACTAGGCTTTTGAGTGTACCGTCGACTTCCTAACCCTGACTCCTAACCCGCGAAACCCAAAACAGGACCACGACAAAAGTTCTAGAACCCCGCTAGATTTTGGTAGAATCCCTTGTGCAACCCATGCAAAAAATCCGCTGTAGAATGCCCTATAGCTGGAATTCCTTGGTCGCCTCCGGCTTGGGCCATCGGTTTCGGATCTCCGTCTCCAGCTCCTGCTTCTTCTGGTGATACGCCTTCCAGCCTGAGAACGAGAGAACGTTGAGAATTTAGGCGAGGGTTTGGCAGTCGGAATTCGGCTTAAAAGCTGAAGCTCCATGAGGGTTTAGGATGTAAGAATTGAGGGCTGAGATGCAGGCTTTGGAATTTTATCTCCTAGGTATTAGGGATGAAATTTAAGGCTTTGGGGCTTTGGTGGTTTCGGGTTTACTGCTCAGGGTTTGGCGATTCACAAAGGCTTCCAACAGAGTTACCCCGAAGCTTCGTGGGTTTTCTATGGGGTGGTTGCAGGCCCCGTCAATAGAACCAAATAAATATGGAGCCAACTCCAGAATCCAGCCAAACCAGCGTGAATCGGAGACCATGCACACGACCGAACCCAAAGCAAATGCACGTTTGAAGGACACGAGAAGCAACCAAGGAGAACATATCTTGGCTCTTTCCGAAACATTTAACTAGGATTGACGCCCTCGACAGCCGGAACTATCCGGCTTTGAAGGTTCCTGTGTAGATATAGGTAGGGCCCAGAAGGCTACAATCAACGTACATTCCGCCGAGATTAATAATCTATCATTCGTAAAGCTGTAATGTGTCTATTCCTAAGCTGACTGATATGCTTACTTGCTGCCCCTAACCCTAAACCCTAAACTCAAAACCCTAAACCCAAAAAGGGTACCTGTAAGCTTCTACTCAGAGCTACCCGATAACCTTTTTAGCACTCGATGCCCGGAGTCCCTTCACTGATGGCCAGCCGAAAAACTCTAAGCCATTGGTGCCTTGAAACTGTGTCAAGCACCCAGACTCGCAACACCTAAGCGGTAAGCTCCAGTGGCTGCAACAATTGTCCTACAAAACTGACAATAAGGAATGCTCCAGCTCGTACGTATACATAACCCGAAGGGTCCCAAGGACCTAGGGGCCCAATAACAAAGTACTTTGGTTGCGAATAGTAGTTATCTAGGTTAATATTTGGAAGAGTATATGATTGTTAGGTACTTGGACCATTAGGGTAACCTCCTTGGTCCTTAACCCAAAGTCCCCTCCAAAGTGTTCCGCAAGCGGCATGTCTCTGCGCTGATGCGCTGCTTGTCGGCTTCCAGGCGCTGTGCTCTGCAGGCCCTGAAAGCAGCGAGGTTTGATGGACAATTAAAGCATTGAGGGCACATAGCCCGTAAGCTAGGTACACATGCCCCTACCCTTAGGGATTATCTTGTAACATGCTGTGTTACAGGGCCTATAAGAAGTCTATGCCAGATTCATAGGTCTTATGGTAGCACCCTTCGAGGAAGCCGAGTCCAGCAGGCCCCCCTCTTTATTTAAGCAGGGTTGAAAGTATGCTTGCAAGTCGCACGGTCGCCTACGAGGATGTGAAAAGCTTACCCCCAAAAAATCAGTTAAATTTCAGTGCAGCGTTCGGTGTCCCTGCATTGGCAGTAGCACCATCTAGGTTACATGTTTGAGAAGTCTCTTGTCTTCCAGCAATCCCATGTGATATAAGTATACATATGCCGCCGGCGCTGATTCTGCACCTCGCGAAACAAGAACCTCCTAGTTAGTACTGTAGTCAATAGACCCATAATACAAGACATTAGCAACAACCCCGTGGGCCTGCGTGACAAAGACGCACAATGAAACATGACTTTAATTCAAATCTCTCTCTTTCTGTGTATACATAGGTAGGTAGCTAGGTAGGTAGGTAGGTAGGTAGGTAGGCAGGTAGGTAGGTAGGAAGAAAGGCAGGTAGGAAGGTCGGTAGGGGGTCGGTAGGTAGGCAGGCAGGCAGGTAGGTAGGTAGGTAGGTAGGCAGGCAAATGGGTGGGTAGATACATAGGTAGATAAGATTAGATTAGACTAGACTAGATTAGATTAATTAGATTAGAATAGACTAGACTAGATTAGACAGACAGACAGACAGACAGACAGACAGACAGACAGACGACAGACAGACAGACGGACGGACGGACGGACGGAAGGACGGACAGACAGACAGACAGAGAGAGAGAGAGATATATATATATATATTGTGGTTTTCATGTCTGCATGTGGCAAGCGGTAGGCGCTTCTTCGCCTTGCCCCAGCAGGTGCTTGGTTCAGGGCTCAGGGCTTTCAGCAGAGACCAAAAATCCAGGATCCGAGATCAACCCTTGACACCCCCAAAGCCCCTAATGTAGGGGACCTGAATATTTAGAACAAGGTTTTGGGGTATGTTTTACCACAAGTATTTTAAGGAACCCCTAAAACAGTATAGGTAATTATTTAAACGCCTATTCGACCAAAGTAAGCTTAGGGTGTCGGGTTTAGGTTTCGGGGGTCGTAACACCCGTAGAACCCTACACAAACTCAGTGTAGTGCTTGAGGCTTCGGGGGTCCTGTAGCCCCGACGGGGTCGCTGCAGCAGGATCCAAACACCCAAACAGAAGGGGCTTTGCGCTTTAGAAGAATTTTAATGAGGCGGTATACTTGGTCACCTCGCGAAAGCACAAGACCATTCATCTGGAAGACGATGCTTCCCGCACGCCCCAAACCTAAAAATGCTGGACCGGAAACCCCTCAACCCTGAAACAAAAAACCTCTGATCTGCGAGCAGGCCCCGTAAACCCTAAACCCGAGGCTCCGTAAACCCTAAACACCTAAAGCCCTAAATTTTTAGGGCTCTTTGGCTTTTCAGGTTTCAGGTCTAGTCCCAAACCCGAAACCCCCTTTTTTAGACACAAACCTCAAACCCCCAACCCCTAAACTCTAAACCCTAACTCCTAACCCCTAAACCCGAAACCCCAAACTCCTAACCACTAAACCCTAAACCCCAAACCCCTAAACCCTAAACCCTAAAACCCCTAAACCCCTAAACCCCAAGCTCCAATTCTTGAAACCACAAGCTCGCGGAGCGGCCTGTCTGCACCCTCGGCCTTTGCGCCTCAAAGCGCCCGGGGTTAATGTAGGGGATTTAGAGTAGGGTTCCTATAAACGGGTCCTACGAGGGTTTAGGTTTTAGGGTTTAGGATAAAGGGGTCCTGTAAGGGGTACTATAAGGGGTTTTATAAGAAGGGGCCAATTTTAATAAGGCCCCTATATTCGAGGTTTAGGATTTCGGGTTTCGGGAGCTCGAAAAGCTGAACTCTTAGCTCGAGATCCCCTTATCAATAAGAGGGGGGGACCCTTGGGGATAGAGACCCTCTGAATAAGGTCCCTTTTTAATAGAGCCATAAGAAGGGTTAAGAAGGGTACCCTTTAAGGGGTCTCCCCAAAACTACCTAAGAACCAAAGAAGTCAACACCACCAACACCGACAACAATCCAGACACACAAAACCCAAAACCTCACAATGCCCTAATGACGAGACCGCTCACGAAAATTCTCTGATTCATAAGAAAAGACTCAGCTCAAGACTCCTCAACCCTCGTGACTACAGCCCCAACCTCCGTCCAATCAGTCGGTGGCAGTATGCCTCCTTAACTGTAGGTTCAGAAACCCGAAGTTCATGAAACGACACTCGAACCCAGCGAAGGTCCGTGCGCTGCTGGTACAAGTCCATTTCCAGCTCGCGGATCTTCTCTTTCGACACATCCTCAGCTCTCTTCAAGGGCTGAGTGGCTTAGGATTATGATCGCGGTCTGTCGGGCTTCTATAGGGTTTAGGGCTGAAGCTTCAGGGTTCAAGGTTTCGGATGTAGGGTAGGCAGGGTCTGGGCCTAGGTACTGTGGGTTTTGGGTGCCGGCTTGGGGCATCTCTGGGCCCTATGACAACACACCCACACACTGACGAGCTCAGGCTAGCATAAACGCCTTGACCCGCTTTGCAACTCCTGTTCTGTAGGGGCCTGAAGAATGAGAATCAGATTTATCATATTTAAAAATCTGCTTAATGAACATACAGTACATATACAGAGGAGTGCCGACAGTGCGAGCGTAGCCCGTGGAATCTGGAAGCTGTTCTCGGTGCATTGAGGCCTCCATTTCTCATTCTCAAGCATGACATATTGTACCCAAAGGTGTGTGTGTGTGTGTGTGCGCCAATGTCTAATTACTGGTAGTATGGCCCTCCAGTCCGTGAGCAGGCTCCTCGGAGAGCTTCTGCTCAACGTCTGCACACTTCTTCGACTCTCGAAATATCTTGCAAACTGATTGCACGGCCGATAAGACTTAGACAAGTTTGCTGGGAAGTTGTGATCAGACCTCAGTGCTGCGGGATGGTCGTACCACACGCATAAGACTGCGATATCTCACAGCAGGGGCTATTGGCAATCTCCACATCATAGTTGTATTCCGCATCGCCACCACCAGCAATGCAACACAGCACAGCGGCATAATCTTGAAAATCTCCAGCAAATCTGCTCAAGTAACCCCAAGTTAAACCCGCAAGCCCTAGAACCCTAAACTCTACTACCTAAACCCTACACTAAACCCTTCAAGCCCCAAAACACCCAAATCGAAAGCATCCTAAACCCCTGACCCGGAAAACCCTTAAGCCCTAACCCAAGAACCTAAACTATCCGAAGCCGCTATACCCATCAAACCCTGAAGCCCTAAGCCCCAACCCTAAGCCCGAAATGCTGGCCCTAACCCCACGCCCAAACTCAGCCCTACAACCCTACAACCCTAAAGGCTCCAACCCTAAACCCTACAACCCTAAAGGCTCCAACCCTAAACCCTACAGCCCTAAAGCCCTAAAGCCCTAAACCCTAAACCCTAAAACCCTAAAACCCTAAAACCCCCAAAGCAGGGCATCTCTGCCGAAGCGCCAGGGCAGCGCGCAGGTCGTCCACCTCCTTCGGCTGAGCGCTCGAGGCGGTCCTTCGTCCCCTAAAGGGTCCCTAAGAGGAGCACGGGGGTTTAGGGGTTTGAGGTTTAGGGGAGCCCGGAAAAGGTTCTTGTTCCTTTAAGGCTTCTTTAGAAGGTTCGAAAAGGGCGTCTACGAGGCTTCTATGATATATAGGGATGCAAAAAAATAGAATAGGGCTTTGGGGTCAATTTAAAAGAGAGAAACCTACTAAGGACCAGCACATAACTGGAATAGGGCTTTGGGGACAATTAAAAGAAAGAACCCTAAGGACCACTGTCTTCAATGTTTTCATGAGTCCTCGGGTTTAGGTGTCCTTCAACATCCCAAGGAAGGGGTATAGCCCTCAACCTTTGGGTTTGGGTTTAGTAGGGAGCTCATGTCCTGAAGATGTGCATGGCTTTACAGGGCTTCAGGCGATAAGGGCTTGCGGTGGCCATGTAGAGTATGATACGTTTCGGAGCTAAGTAACTCGTCTTTGGGAAAGGCGTAGGGTCCATCGTAGGTTTAGGCGGGTCTAGGGTAGGCGGGGGGTCGAGGGTTGCTCCACATGTCAGTGAAGTTTGGGCTGGTCTCGGGCTTTTGTGCTTCGGGTTCGGCTCTTTTTAACACCTGACATGTGGGTTTCCGGAAATAGGGGACCCTAATATAGTACCCTAAAATAGTAGGATCCTTTTTACAAGGACCCCAAATTAAGGTACCCCTTCTTTTACGGAACCTTCCACCTGGGGAGGTGCTCGACCTCTCGTTCTAGCAGCAAGTCCTGCAGCGTGCAACTTTCGAGCCGTGAGCCCTGCCCACGGTTTTTTTTGCCTCCCACCTTGCTAGGACGAGCCCGCATTGCAGGGTACTGCCCACGTTTTAGGGTTTAGGGTTTAGCTCCCAGGCAAGTTCCTGCATAACTGAACCTTGTTGAACACGGTTGAATCTTACACCTACCCTTTTGCCCACAACCCTGCTCTCTCATGACAATGGTCTTTTGCGACCCTATAATCAATCGAATGTATCCTGTTGAAAACCCCAGGCCCTAGAGGTGAGGAAAGCCAGTGACCCTGAAACCTCGCATTCCCAGCTCTAAACCCCTCACCCCTTGCACCCTAACCCCTAAACTAAACCCTAAACCCTAAACTCCTAACCCCTAACCCCTGAACCCTAAAAATCCCTACACCCGTCTGCGCCAAGGGACCGCTGGGACTCAGCCTCCTCCCGCCACTCCCTCACCTGCCATGCCGAACGGAAGGGCTTAGGGTTTAGGGCTTGTAGGCTTCATAGGGTTATAGGGTTTTTTCCCACCCGCTTCGCTGACTTGGTCGCACTGCAGGGAAAACCCAGACTCCAAGAGAACGACACTGTAAGAGCTCACAGGGGGGCAAGTCCCGGGCAAACCGCACTCTCACGTGGACAACACCGCGTAGGCTACAGAAGCGAGAGTACAGAACGCAGGACTCGCCAAGGACCACCAACTTGAGGGTTTAGGGTTTAGGGTTGAGGGTTTAGGAGTTTGGAGTTTAGGCTTTAGGGCTTCAGGGTTCAGGGTTTAGGGTGAGGATTGCATCAAGGGGGCTCCGTGCTACTACAAAACGAGCCCAGGGGCATGGGAATAGTGTAGGGTCAGGGGGCTTGGTAGATGGGTTTCTGAAACTCCAAGACTCAGTGTGTTTACTCAACAGAAGGCTTGCGAAAGTCAAAGCGGGAACAACGGTTAAACCCGAGCGCCCTACCGTGCCGTAACAGTAAAGCCTGCTATTTTCAAAGTTCATGGGCAGTTAGAAACAGGACATGCTGTGTGTTGGATTGGGCTTATGCCTGCAGGAAACTCACGACTATCCATGAACCTTCAGGAAAGGCTGTGCGCATACAACTATGGACGATATCCAGGCTACATCGACTACAGCTTCGAGCTTATGTCTTAAACCTGGTGTTTCTGCTCCCGTGGCCAGGGACGGACATCTGAGTCTGAGTTCAAGTCACGAAAGGATACCGCTGAGGAGCTAGCGGGGACTAGGCCTTTACCTGAATCAACATAGAGATGCAAGGAAACATGGGGGTGGCATAGACTGGGAGTCCTGTGGAAGAGAAGGGTTGCATGAATGTTTAACTTAATTAGGCCTTCAGCTATACCCAAATAGGAATAATGATAGTCACAATAAGTTTTGTTCATGTATTCGACGGGTCTTGTGCCCAGTTCTGTGACATATATTGTGTAACCCGGGAACATATTATTCAGGAAAATGGAGCCCTACTGTCTGAATCAAACCTGGGCTCACACACCCCGCAACACTGTTCAAGTTTCGGATTGTAGAGCTCGAGTTTCTAGGGTTTGTGGTTGTCGGGTTGATGGTTCGAAATCGAGTATTGGTTGGCAGTTTCGTGTTTGCTGCTAACGGCTAAATTTTTAATTACATTCAAGGTCAGTCCAAACCCCTCTTCCCGCGTCATGAAACTCGTAAGCTGTATAAGTACGGTGTTAAAGCCTTGTGCCCCAATCCCCAAACAGGAATTAAAAAACCCTATGAACTCGTAACCCCAACCCGGTTCAACCGCGAAGCCCACAAGCGCTAATCATAACAAGACGAAAACACACACCCAGGGCAAATTCCATGAGACTAAACCACGAAAAATGAGACTCTATCGCCGAAGGAACCTCAAACACCCTAAATCCCAGGCAATCTCATCGGTCACCTCGCGTTCGAAGCTCGCCGCACGCTGGTGCGAGCGCTGGACCTGCGCCTCCAGGTCCTTGGATTGATTAGTTGGCTTTTTTGGCCTCCCCCCTAGCCAGGGGTCGATTAGTCGTATGAAGTAAGAAGGGCTTTCGACTCACACACTCGCAAAGCAGGCATGGCATACAGCGTCCGAGATTGCTACTGGGACATACCCGAACAGCACACCAGGAGCAGGCTGCACAAGGCAGTAAATAGGCAATAACCAATAACGCAGCCATGCTCACAGTGTAGTGCCAAGGCATGTCGCGCACTCATGAAGAAGGGTTGTGGGTTTTTCACAACAGCTTATCGTTGTTGTTTCGCACCGGTTTGTTTTTGTTGTTGTTCGCTTGTTCGAGGGGCTAGCTATCTTACCCTTGGCCGGTCGTGGTCTGTTTGAAGAATAATTGTGTACGCTGGTTGCTTTGCGCTTACTGCACTTATCTTTCCGCTACTTAGGGTTCTCATGATTCTCATGCTTTCTTGAAGGCCTTGCGCATGGAAAAGCTAGCCCCCCCAGGGATAGTGTCTTCTGGTTACTGGTACGTGTGCAGAAAAACCGGGGCTGTACAGTGGGCTTAGTTAGTGTTTAAAACGGGTTGTGGGCAACTGTTTCAGTACAACAGCTCTCTGTGGGGATCATCGGGGTTTATTGCTCTATTTCTACTGTAGTATTACTATAGTACTCATAGCCTGCTTTAGACGTCTCAAGGCTGCCCCCAAAACCGTTGACTTGCTAGGGTGAACTTCGCAACAACCGAAACCTTTCCTGGTACTGTTCTGGTAAGGAAAGAGGCTCTGGCACTCAAGACAGCAAGCATTTGTTTATACATATATATATATATACATATTTATGTATCTATCTATTTATATGTGTGTATATATATATATGTGTGTGTCTATATGTATGTGTATATATATAGATAGATAGATAGATAGATAGATAGATAGATAGCTGACCGCGACTTCTGAAATCCCGCACCCTACAGAGATCCCAATAAATCCCGGAAGCTCGAAACCCTAAACCATAAACTTTCAGCAACCTTATAATAGTCCATAAGCGCCATGGATCATCATAGAACTCGTATATACCCATATAGGCCCCTAAGTAGGTCCTTTTTCTGGTTTATATTTAGAATCCTAGAAGGTACTCCCAAAATGGAACTACAATGGAGCCTATGGGTAGATAGAGCCCTAAACCCTAAACCCTAAACCTTAAACCAAAAACCCCTAAACCCTAATCCTTATAGGGCCTATGGGTACCCTGAAACGAAGTCTACCGCCGAGGCTCCCGGATGTTGCGTTTCGTCGTCTCCTGGTCCCCGGAGCTCCTGCGCTTCGCACGATTTTTTACGGGTTCCCATAGAGAATCCCTAGAATCCCTATAAGGGCTACCCATAGTCCCCTAAGTAGTTCCTTTTTATGGCTTATACTTAGAATCCTATAAGGTAATCCCAGACAGGAACTACTTAGGGGCCGAAGGGCTATCCTCTATGGGTTTACTGTGTATATGGTCGGCGATTTAGGGGTTTTTATGTGAAGTGTTTATAAGGTCGGCGAGTAATACTGGTGGTTTGGCAGTTTGGGGTTATTGTAAGCTTATTGCAGGTGGGTCACCTACATCTTTTTGCTGCGCGCCACACGGCCCAGTGTCACATTCTGCGTTCAACAAGATCGATGGGAATGAAAGAACTGCGCCATCAAAAAGGGTGCATATGCCTAGGAGGGGCGCAGGTTGGAGCTATGGATGATGTCCAATGTTCTTGTCCGCGCGTCCGCATGTGCACTCTAAGTTCTTCCATGCGCCACAGCCAGGCAGATGCTTGGCCGTTCGGATGGTGTCGAGAGTGGCATTCACGACAACGCAGACGGGACTTCAACAAGCTTGCCCACGCCTGAGCGCAAATCTAGTGGCCACTCAACATACAACCGACCTTACCATGCCCGGATGCATGGTCTTCTCCGCTCCGTCCCGCAGGACCAGATGGCCCCCCCTGCACTGCGTGGCTTTTTGTTAATGTTCCGCACGTTTGAGCACGTCTGCTGCCTCCCTTAAGACGCCACAGAGAAGCATCATGAAGCATCCGAGTCGACGGCAAACCCACCTTCGTGGCTTGGCTGTGCGGTTGGCGACTTTGTTTGTAAAATGGCATTTCCAAAAGCCGCGCTAAAGGAAAGCAGGCACACAAAGACTTCGTTGGGGCATGCAGACGGGACATCTTACGCTCCGACGTGATCCCTGAGAACCACGCCACCTCGGTGTGCCGGGCAAGCCGGCAAAAGTCAAATCTGTCAGTTGAAAAGGGTGCAAAGTGCAAAGTGACGTTACTGTGTAACGGCTGGAATATATGTAGCTGTCTTCACACGCACACAAGAGGTGCAATAGCAGTCAGCGGCCTTCAGGCCCTTCCTTCGGACTGTCTTCCGGTCTTGGAGTTGCCCGTGACCGGAAGACAACGGCTCATGGTCTTTGATTCCGTGGCGCCGAACATTCGTGCCGCGAAAACAGTGATTCCGGCCAATACCGCTTCCACCTCAGAGAGCGGTGCCTTTCGAGGAGGATGGGTTTTGGGATCGCCTGTGTTCTTCAGCGCGGATTTGTTTTCTTGCCGTGGCCCTGGTTTGCCTTACCCTAACCTCCCAGGTACTTACTATATAGGGCCCTGGGGGCTCTAGTACCCTATATAGGAGGTTCCTGGGGCTTTAGGGTTGATTAGTGATGACCTTGTAAGTTGTCCAAACAAATCTGGAACTTCTCGTCTGACGCGGCTGTATTCATGGAGAATTGAACAATTGTCGCCTTAGCCCTGTGGGTTTGTGCCATAGAAACCCAATGTGTACCGTGAGCCCCTATAAAAGCACCCCGACCCTGCACCCTGAAACCCCTATACAAAACCTTTGAGCCCTGAACTTTAAAAACCCTGAACCCTGAAAGATCCCTCGCGGTCTTTCGCTGCAGCTTCGTGAGCTCTTCCTGCAGATCATGGGCCTCGCTGAAACTGGGGACGCTTGTGTTCGGGCGAGCCTAGTCGAACGGTACCAGCACCTGCGCACACAACAGGATGTGGAGGGCATGGTCGCAGCCGCAAAATTTTCCAACAAAAGACACGAGTTGAAGCCGTGGCTTCGTCATGTCCAAGCCCTATGAGCCTCAAACCCCAAGGGCCAAGGCATCAGCACAAATGCTCTTCGAACCTAGCAGCCTCAGGAAAGAGACAGCCCATAAGCTTCAACAGCAAAAAACCACTAAACCCATAAGCCTGGCCTGCTGCTCTGCTGCGCTGATCTGCGAGGACTGCCTCTGGCCGGCAGCTTGCTTAGGAGCAGATGGGCTGGTCGTAGCAGGGTGATCAAACTGCATTACGCAAATAATTCTGATGACCGTTTTCCCTCCAAGAAGCTATACAAGAAGGGAGCTGCAAAATTGCGAAGAAAAAGACTGGACAGGGCCAGGAAAATTTTGCCCACGCCTAGAAGTAGATGCTTCACACTGGGCCCAAGATTGTCCAGACTGCGAGCCAACTGAACCACTATGAACAACTAAGCCACTCATGCGCTTGAGAGAGATCTCAGCGAAAACCACTTGTGACTTGGGCACTGCCCCCATTCTGTCATGCAGTCTATGGTAATGGGTCTCGATCTCTGCCAGACTGCTAGCTAAGCCGACCATGCATATTAAACCCTTTTTTTTTGAGGGGGGGGGATTTCAGGAAATATCCAGCTTCTGAGTGGGGGCAGTACCCAACCTTTTACCTTCAACCGACCACACGACCCTTGGCCCATGATTTAACAAAGTCCTGAACCGCACCTCGCAGCGAAGCTCCAAGCCTTATAATAAACCCCAAAGAGTTAGAAACCGGATTAAGGACAATTCGTGCTGGGATTCCCTATACTATCCACTACTCTTAAGGACTGTGGCTATGGGGTTTCCAACCTTTGGGCTTCTACTATAATACATGGTAGGTATCGACCGTTGAGCTCTCTGGTAGATACCCCCGCCCCAAAAAAGGGGCTCGATGTAAAACTACATCAGTCGGGTTGCGACTTGAGCTGCTGTGTCAGCTCCTCAATCTGCGAAGACCTCGGCACACGCTACAGTTGATAAATGTTAATCAATATGGGTGCCTTGATAGCTACACTAGGGGTTTTGGGGTATACTATACTGCAAAATACTACAGCTAAAAAAGGAAGAACATCTACCCCAGAAGCTTGGAACATGGGACTGGGATGAATAGTGCTGGGGTTCCCTATCCTCTACCTTGCTAGCCATGGGGAGTCACCACCCCGAACCCCTAAACCCGAAGCCCGAAACCCTGAAGCCCTAAACCCCCAAGTGCCCGTAAAAGGAGTCCTTATGGCCCTTAATCATGGCTATTCAGCGTAGATTAGAGGGCAGTTTGGGGGTCTGGGTATGGCAGGCTTGTTAGAGTTTCAGGTTAGGATCAAAATCATGAGCCTTGGGTTGCCCTCCCTGCCACGGGGATATTACCGGGCTGCTCAGAACTACAGGCGCAATGTTATCACGGGCTGGAGCGATGGCAGCTTGACCAATAGGACAGGATTGGAAAAACAAATACAGCAACAATAACATCGATATGTACCATGACCTCAGCCACTAGGAAGTGTAGTCAAAAACAAATCGACAAAGAACTGTGCACGATGATTCCCAATAGTTCTGCGACTAATGGTGTTTCATGCTGCCCAGCCCGCTGCCAAGCGGGAATCTGCCAGTGGCGGAAGGTCGGGTAGCAGATGCGGTCTTGGCAGCAGGGACAGTCGCAGCAGCAAGCAAAGCAGCAGTCGTCGTCGTCGTCGTGGAGGTCGCGGTAGTGGTAGAAGCGGTCGAGTTAGCAGTAATAGCAGTGTATCGTCGTCGTCGTCGTCGCAAGACTTTGAGGACTTGCAGGAGTGGTGCAGAACACGCCGCAGTGGCCATCAGCGGCTGTGCGAAACACGACACGTCCAGCGGCAGGGATTTCGAACATGTCATGTCGGTGCACGTCGCCCCCTTTTTTGCATCCAGCGCAAAACTGGTTCACAGTGCATTCGGCTTAGTGTACAGCAGCACTTTGACCGGAAAAGGGTTCAATCAAGAGTGTGGCATTTGGCGACTGTGGAGAACCACAGGAAAGTCCTTTGATAGCATCCCGCTCGAATCTCCTCCATCCTGCTGGCTCAGGCACGGACAGAGCTTCAGAAGCAGGCAAAGCCACAAACAGCGGTGTTTAAGCTGTAAGACTATCTCACTTAGTACTTACTCAGGACAAAAACACTTCTGGGGTTTAAGCTGTAAGACTATCTCACTTAGTACTTACTCAGGACAAATACACTTCTGGGTGTCACCTATACTTACCAAGGCGCGCAGGGCCAGGGTCATGGGTCGGCCCTCAGGATATCTAGGGTGTTGAAGAGGGCATATCGGATTGGGGCTGTCGACTTGATGCTTTTTTTTGCCTTTTGCAGGAAGAAAGCTGTCGAAAGCTCAGGGTCTACCTGAACTTGGATTGGAGTATGTTCTTTGGGTAGTTTATCTTCTGTCAAAAAAACCTTTAACAAAGCTAAACAAACTTCGAACAGGAAGTAGTAAACAAAACAGAAGCAAAACTAAAAGCCAGCAAGCAAGCATTCAACAAAAACTGATCTGAAACCATGCAGAATAAATCGCCAAACTACCCAATGAAAAAATATTTATCAGCTCAGAAACCCCCACAACTCCCAATACAAAAATGCANNCTAAACCCCTAAACCCTAAAGCACCGTCCTTCGCTCAGCGGAAGCCGCCGGATCGGAGCTCCGCTGCCGAGAGCACGCCATCGCCATCCTCACAGGCTTTCTTTTGGGTTTAGGGGTTAGGGATTGTTTTGGGGTCTATAAACTCCTAAACCCTAAGGGTTTAGGGTTTAGGGGTTAGGGTTTAGGGCCGGTTAGGGTTTAGGGTTTTATAAACTCCTAAACGCAGGTTTTATCAGTTATGAAAAAGGGCTCGGAAAATAGGCTTAACAGTGCCAAAAAGGATTGTATGGTTTAAGGGTGTCTGGGTGTGGGGTTTAGGGGCTTGGTTGCTGTCACGAAGATGTGACGCGATTGGATATAGGGTTTCAGAACTTTAGGGTTTGAAGCTGTTAACCGCATAGTCCAGAGAATGCCTAATTTATGGGTTTTGGAGGGTTGTGGAGATTGGGGGAGGGGTTTTGGTTGTTTATGCGTTTTTCTCAAGCGGCTGGAAACTCCCCCCACAAAAACAAAAAACCAACACTACCAGCAGCAAGTAGCAGCTCACGGCGGTTGATTTCTGGGACTCGAAAAGCTGTAGACAGTAGGTGCTCGGATTCACAGGGAGGTCAAACTCAACAGCAAACCATATTCAAACAGCCTGGCAGCGATAAAACCTAAATAACAAACCCCCGGTAGCAGCCCTGTAAGCCCTACAAAACCCATACCACAAAACCCATACCATCAAGCCCTAGTTAAGAAAAACAAACATATGTTTCCATAACCTCCCCTAAATCCAAACTCCAAACCTCCGAACGTCTCACCCCACAACCCTTTCCCACTGCCCCGGAGAGAGGGCGCTCCGTGTCCAACTTGTCGAAGAGGTCATTCACGGCATTGGGCCCCATGGAGCCTCCGAGCAGCTTAGGGCTCGCGGCTTACAGGGTTTACCGGTTTGGGGTTGAGGCCCAGAAGGTCTATAGTATATATAGTGTCATGTGTACAACGACTTTTTTGGGTTTATGGGAGCTGAACAGGGTTCGACTTTTCGCGCCTTCAACCCTACAAAGTCCGAGTCTCTGATCTTTTCTAGGAGCGTTTTGCCAGCCAGGGTTTTGCGAGCCAGGCGCTCGAGGGTGCGCAGCTCAACAGCTATTTGTGACAGTTCGATCCTGGGCATCCATGGCGCGGTGCATCCGGGAATCCCGTGGACGTCGTACGGAATCGGTAATCCAGTGTTAATAAAGAAAAACCGGGCAGTTTTCTGTGCGGAGGCGCATCTGTTTCTCGTGGTCGAGCTGTACATAGAAAATAGAAGGAGTCGCACCTACGGCCGCAATAAGCAGACCCCCACTTCCAAAGCTCTCGAGGGCGCTTGCTGCCGTTTCGAGGGTTTCGCGACTTGGCGCAGCCAGCTCACTGTGCAAGTTGACCAATGGGTCCAAACACCAGTGACTATTATACGTTCATAAATCGCTAGTGTGCAAAGCGATGTATTGCACAGGGACGACGTGGGATTCTGTGCCTATGTAACACATACTACATGTAACGACACCTGTACTTCTGATATAGTAGCGGGGGACTGAAGTATCCACTAGCCACCTGCTTGGACTCCTTAGGCGAAGTGGAACCAGTGCTGCTCCGGGAATTCTTGGAGGTTGTGTGGTGGCCAATGCATGCAGCCTCCAGCTGCATGCGCCAGGTGAGGCATTCTGTTCCATCTCAAAAGTGTTTCGCTTCACTAATTGACGTGTTAAATCCAGCATAATCCTGCTCCTGTCAGGGATCCTCAGTAAAATACAACCTTACTTCCTATTGCGGGTGGGCCCTTAACCCCGCTTTAACCTAGTTTTTTTGAGCACCGGAGTTTGGGGTGGCGTAGGGGTAGTGGAATGATTGATACTAAAGGGGAAAGCGCTCGAAAACATGCAGCTTCGTCGACAACAAAGGGAGAGGTACTGTGGAAGTTAGGCTACGTTGTGCTTTGAGGTTGTCGGAACGGGCAGTAGGCTCAGAAGGATACAGATACCCTCACCAAAACCACACAAGACCAATAAATCCTCGCATTAAAGCGTGCGCGATATGGCAGGCCCTTGTGGCCCAATCGCATCTAATTCGCCGTGGCGATCCAGCCTCAGCCTCAGGGTGTTTGGAACCTCCTTCCTCTCACCGCAATTCAGTGGCTCTTAGGGGCTGAATTATAGACTCAAGCACCCCAGCAGTGGCGGCCAAAGCAGTGGAGCGCGTGTGTATTGTCAATATGGTAGTGGATGTACTGGTGGCCGCACGGTCCATAAGCCTGCTTGCACCTCTCCTTTGCCTGCATCGCGTCAGCAAAGGACGGCGAGGGCTTCGGCATGGAAAAGTCCTCGCAGCAAACCCGACCAGAAGCGGTCTTGGCTTTTTGACCCCGCAGGCTCGGGCCGCTCTTGCTGCTCGCTGGCTCTGCCTTGCCAGTTTCGTTTGCGTCCGGTCGGGTCACATTGCGGAACAGCACGCTGCAGTTGCCCCGCTTCATGTCAATGCCAAGGACGGCTCCTGTGAAGTTCACAAGTCCACTCTGATTAGCCTCCGTGAAATTCACCACGAGCTTGTCCTGGTTCGAGCAGTACTTTGCCTCGTACTTGGCAAGTAGTGGACACTGGCCCACATTGCCAGCAAGCTCGGCGCCCTTCACATCGAAAGTCAGCCCATGGCACTCATCTTGATCCAGAGCGTGCACGAACTTTGCGTCGACTGTGCCCTTGGCCTGGCCTGCCATCCTCAACCGCACCGCCGCCGAGCTGCCTGAAAAGCAATGGTCTCCTTGAAAAGGCATGCCATCACCGCTGCAAAGCTCTGCAAAGGAGTCACAAGCACTCAGGGCAAGCATGATCCACAACAGTGCCATCATGACGGGGACGCCGGCAAGAAACCTGGGAACAAGCGGTCTAGCAGCAGCAGCAGGCAAGAGCCCAAATGCCTACAGTCCGTAGCGCAAGGTAGCATGCCTCTCTGGAGACTGCACCAGTTCAATCTGCTGAGGGGCACCAGCTAGTTAAAGGCAATGATAGTACTGCCATGCCAATGTGCGATTGCCTGGGCATCAATTTAATTTCCGAGCCGATTGTAAAACCCGCAGTAGAATAGACATAACTGCATTTACCATGTATACAACGCAACATTCGGCAGCCCTTGGCGGCCACACTTGCACTGATAAAGACTCACCTAGACTCTTTGCAGCCCCTTCTCTTGACAACCTATTTTACGGTGAGGACGGAAAGGACCGTAGAGTACGAAGACAAGGCAAACAACAAAGGGCACCACAAGCCTGGATCTAGGTACACTCGCTGTCCCCAGAACTCTTTTGTGGGGTCATGGACGGCGAAAACACTGCTGAATGCAGGGCCTTACCCGGTCCAGACACTTCCAGAGGTCGGGACTTTGATGTGCGCCCTTGGGACCCTGAACCCTAGCTGCAGAGCAAGAAAAGATGAACCACTTAAACTTATAGTACCCCCGTGAGGGAAGACCGATAGTATACCCTCTTATAGTACCTTACTGTAGAACCCTTTTATGGTACCCCCCAAACCCCCAAACCCTAAAGCCCGAAACCCTAAACTCCCAAACCCTCAACCCCCAAACCCCCAAACCCTAAACCCCCAAACCCCCTTGAACCCTAAACCCTAA
>CAJNJA010077807.1:0-50180 GCA_905231915.1 Symbiodinium necroappetens
GTGTGGCATTGCCCCTATCCTGTTGCTGCCCCTATCCTGTTTGCAGTGGTTGCTGTGTGGCAGTGCCCATATCCTGTTTGCAGCGTTTGCTGTGCGGCATTGCCCCTATCCTGTTTACAGCGTTTGCTTTGTGGCATTGCCCGTGGCATTGCCCGTATCCTGTTTGCAGCGGTTGCTGCGTGGTTTTGCTTTCTCTTGTGCAGAAAGGTTGCTGTGTGGATTGGCCCCTGTGTTTGCAGCGACTGCTTTGTGGCTTTGCCCCTATCCTGTTTACCCTTCTTGCTGTGTGTTTTTGTTTCTTTTTTATGTACAGGGGTTGCTGTGTGTCATTGCCCCTAAGTCCTGTTCAAAGCGGTTTCTGTGCAGTTTTGCCTCTATCTCATGTACAGCGGTTGCTGTGTGGCATTGCCCCCCTTTGCTGTTCACAGCGCCTGCATCCTGTTTACAACGCCCGCTTGCTGTGTGGTTTTGCTTCTATCTCCTGTACAGCGGTTGCTGTGTGGCAATGCCCCTATATCCTGTCCACAGCGCTTACTATGTGGCTTTGGAGCTATCTTGTTTACAGCGCATGCTGTGTGGTCCAGGAGTTTGGTAGCATGCCGAGCTCGATGTTTACCTTGTTCAGCCCGAAGCCCCGAACCTTATGCCCTTAGGGTTTAGGGGCTTAGGGCTAAGGGCTTATAAGCCCTAAACCCTGAAGCCACATCTGAAACCAGACTGAGGAAGTATGCACGTGGAGACTACGTGAACATCCTCATGGGCGTCGAAGATGCACCAGAGGCCCGCACACACTGGCACACCGTAGTTTGGACAGCAACGTACAGACAGTGATTTGACTCTGACTCTTCTGGAGGTGTTCGAGGGTTTCTTGGACATTCTTGTTCGTGCTCATCTGGCACTGCTATCACGGTTCTTGGTTTTATTACGCTTATCTTCAGCATCATGCTATTAGCACTGTCAGTGTTATTGCAGCTGTTATTCTTAGGTCTGTTCTTGTTATGCTACTTGCTGTTCTTCGTCTTCTTGTTGTTTTCGTGCCTGGTCGTATCAGTAGTACCATCATTAGCGGTAGCAGTGCTTCAGGTCATCAGAGTTGATGGTGCAAGGCCTGCCAGTCCCTTTCTTAAGCGGAAAGCAGCTATGTGGACTCATGTTAGCAGCAGTGCTCTTTGCTGCTTAAGGTTTCGTGTTTGGGTTCAGAGGTTCAGGGAGCAGGGGTTTGGGGTTTTAGGGCTTGGAGTTCGGATTTGGTGTTTCTTCCAGATCTCTCGGAATTACGCCATGGGGAAGATAAGACATCTGCCGTGGCTTGCTTCCGCTGACCCAGATGTGGCATGGTTTTTGGGGGAATTTTAAAGCCCTAGGCCCTCACCACCTCAGACTCCCAATCCCTAAGCCGCTAAAGCCCCAAGCTGCCCCAAACCTTCAAAGCAAAGCCCGCCAAAGCCCCAAGGTCAAGAACGTACCATACCTTGCATACAGGGTCTGAAGAAATAATAAAAAGCCCCAAAGACTGAATACCCCAAATCTAAAAGCCCTCAGATCTTCAGAACCGTTGCAGGTAAACCCGCGCGGTCTCCCCTTCGACCCACTGGCAATGGTAGCCACGGGGCTCAAGGACCCTGGCGGGACTCGACTTAGTTGGGCTTCAGCAGGGTTCAGGGTTGGTCTGTTGCTTGACAGCAAGAGCTCCAAAAGGTACTTCAACATAGAAGAGCCCCCCCTATCGCTGCTCGGAGTCAGTGGTACGAAGTATGAGGGTTCTCCGATTGAGTCAGAATTCACGCTCTCGGTTTTGGGGCTCAGAATCGAGCGTCCTTGTGTTCAGGTTCTATTCAGTTGTTAGGTTAAAAGGGTTCCGCACTCAGGTGCTTTCATCAGACCGGTGGGTTCCGCAAAACCCAGGAACCTCCAGGGCTCAGAGCTTGAAATCGTCAGCTCCAAGCTCTGAACCCTATGTCCGAGAAGGCTCATAAAAACAAAACCAGACCCTAGATATCCCTAACCCCAAAAAACTAGGTAAAATAATGGCCCAACACCTACAAACGCCCATTATTCGAGATACTGTTGGCATCCAGGTAGGCCCTAAACCTCGCACCCTGACTTCCCTGCTAGGACCTGCATGGCGAGATGGGCCTGGTCCTCAGAAAAGTGTTGCCTTTTTTGTGGCGCTTCGCCTTGCTTTTGGGGTTCAAACTCAGCTCTTTTGGGTCTCTTCCGATGTTTTCCTGGGGTTCGACGTGGCATCGCAATTCCGGGCATAGCTCCGCTGCAGCCTGTTTCCTCAGGCCCTGAACCCTGAACTCGTCAGCTCAGGCAATCTTCTGCTCTAGGTGGCATCTCCAAATTTCGGAGTCTCAGTATATGGAGCCGCCCAAGAAGGGCCCATACCAAAATCGAAGACGAAGTAAAATCTTTGGCAACTATGAGCTTTAATATGTCTTAAGAGTCTTAAGATACTCAAGATATTATACCTTAGTATCTGTCATAAGATACTCTGTGCAGAGCCGAGGGCCCGATGCTGTCCTGCGACGCCGCCGGGCGGAGCGCGCGAAGCTCCCTCGGCCCACGGCGCCCACAGAGAAGGCAAAGCCAACTTTATTCAAAGAACCTACTGTTGTTTTAGGGCGTAGCGTTTAAACAAGACAGGAACCCTATTGTTTAGGGTTTTTAGGGTTTTAGGGCTAAGTACGCAAAGTCGAGAAGAAGCTCAAACCTTATGGCATTAAGCCGACTTGCAGAGCCTTTCCAGATCTGGTTGGTGAGTCCATACGCACAGGCGAAGGTTCAAGCTTCGGATTATTTGGGGGAGTTTAAGATTTCTGCAGGGTTTAGGGTTTGCGGTGGAGTTGCATTTCCCAACAACGAACCCGTCCTTTTGCTCCTGTAGAGGCGGGAGATTCAGGGCCCAGCAAACCCGAATGCGCCGTTGACTCGGTGCACCTTCCGGTGCCAGGGGAAACTTCCAACTCGAACGAGATTCTTTAAAACCCCGACCTTCGAATGTCCTCATTCCAGCTTTGCGGAAGAGGCATTCTCGCTGTCGGATGCGCCCATGCTGCAGGCCAGCGACCGGCTTTAGGAAGCTTCCTGTTCAGGGTTGGTGCATCCGATGTACGCCCCCCGCCTACGGCACCAGAACCTCACGCCGCTAAACCCTGAACTCCAAAGTAGGGTTAAAGGTCATAAACGTCGTAAGGCCCCAAGCGTGCCAACAGTAGTTGCGTAGCTATGGTTTCGAACTATACTCGGTGTCGACGTGCCCAAACTTTCAGGTTTCTCTTCCCGGACCTGCCACACCTCGCTGAGAACAATTCCGCAAGTCCGGTCAATTCTTGTTTTTGCTGTCGGCTCTCCACTTCACGCACTCATCCCTGGACACGGCTACGCCTTGAACCGAGCAAAGGCTCAAGATGAGGGCTGAGAGCTGTTCTTGTGCCGGCGTGGGTGGGGTGGGAGGTTCTTTGAGAGCCAGATGAGTCCGGCAAGGCCCTGCTTGAGAGTTGCCCCTACTTCCCCTTTTTAAGGGGGGCCGGGCCTAGTGGTATTGGTATTTTTGGAGAGACCCGGGAGCCTGGGCAGGAGAGCCGCACCTCCCCTGCGCGTGACAAGCCGGGGGCCATCAGCAACGTTACCACACAGTGCGATGCAGAGGTTTTCTTTGACGCTTTTTGGTGGTGATGGCGGTGGTGATGGGGAGGATTATGATTGCGGCGTTGATTTCCACGATCATGATGATGTTGCTGATGGTGGTGATCGTGACAAAAGCATTTGATGGTGGCTGGTCATCATTGTGATGGAAAGTGGAAATGATCACGTGACTGTGGCGGATTGTCATGGATCTTGACGGATGCGGTCGATGAACGTGTGGATCAGTGAGTGAATAGTGTTCTTGAACGTAATGTTGTTACAATAAAGGCGATTATGATCATGTAGATCTTGCTGACGCAGAGCATCGCTGCGAGGTCCATTATTTTCCTAGGGAGGTGCCTACATGATTGCAAAAGGCACCATGAAGACTTCCCCCCCACTAAACAATAGACCCCACCGCAATCACCATCCTAAACCCTAAACGCCCCGTACGAGTAAACTTCGTACACCCAGATCTTCATCCCCTAAACCTCCAAGGAGGAGGGTTGTTTTTTGGTTTATGGTCAGGAGACTGGGACCTGGATTTCGGGTCTTGGCCTTCGGGTTTTACATAGGATTTGAGGCGAAGGAATCCGAGGTTTGGCTGTTACGGAAACGCGGGTGCGCGGTCGTTTTCTGTTCACGAAATTCCGATCGAGACCAGGTCCCTGAATCGAAACCATCTCTTTCGAAACCTGCGTGTGGAAGCCCTGCGAAGGCCGAACAGTGATCTATCGTGGCCCACAACCCCAGAATGCAATATACAAGTGTTCACGCCGTTTCCCAGGAATTACGACCTAGGATTGCATGTAAAATAGGGGTCGGGGGAGCTTGTGATACGCTGGTAGTCATTGTAGTCCCACCCGAGACGGAGGCCGTAGTTTTGCACCAACCTAAGCCCTAGCCCCAAACCGTTGAATCCAAGACCCAAGCTTAAGCATCGTCAGAGCTGGTGCTATGGATTCGGGATCATGATGCTGATGACTGACGGTGGTGGTGGTGGTGGTGGTGATGATGACGATGACGCTGATGATGACTATGCTCACGTTCGTGATGATCATGATGATGATGATGATGACGATGATGATGACGACGATGATGATGACGATGATGACGACGATCATTGTTTTCGATGCACAAGATGAAGAAGTATAAATGACTGTGGTGATGTTGTTTTGGAGATGTTGAGGGGAGTAATGCGGTAAAAACTTCTGATACCTACAGGAAACCACATGAGAACCTGTCCCAGCACGTGAGAGCATGGAAACGGAGTATGGAAACAGAGTCAGTTTCTCTCAAGTATCGGTGTATTGGCGGGCGGCTTCCTTCGGACTATGGCCATTTTTCCCAAGTCTTTAGGGTTTAGGTGTTTAGGGGTTTAGGGTTTAGGTTTTAGGGTTTAGGGTTTAGGCAGTGCCCTCGTCACCATTGTCGGTGGAGGCAAAGTACTGTAGCGCGTCGGACTCGTACTGTTATCCCTTAGGGCCAGGGTCCTCGTGGTATTTGTGGTCCGGTTCCAAAGCTTGCCCTAAGATAAAGGAGTTGCGGCATGCAAAATGTCGATTACAGTGGAAGTTGGACTTCTGAGCGGCAAGACGGCTACTGTGACAGCAGGATTGGATGAACAGGTAGCGACATTGAAAGCTCGAGCACAGAGCACACTTAGCGTCGGAGAGGGGCAGCTGCTAGACTCGTCAGGGAGCAGACTGCACGCACATGCCCTGATCAAGGATGCCAACTTGAAGAATGGTGATTCGCTGACCTTCTACATCAACAAAACTCAAGTTCAATCCTCCTTCGGCTCTTTTGCCGCAATTCTTGGCGATGGATCTGTCGTGACGTGGGGTCAGGGTGACCTGGGTGGTGACAGCAGTGCTGTGCAGGATCAGCTGAGGCATGTGCAGCAAATCCAATCATTTAGCTGCGCTTTTGCTGCCATCAGGGATGATGGATCTGTCGTGACCTGGGGTAACGCTGAAGATGGTGGTGACAGTAGCGCCGTTCAGGATCAGCTGAAGAATGTGCAGCAGATCCAAGCCTCTGGTGGCGCTTTTGCTGCCATCCTCGGCGATGGATCCGTCGTGACCTGGGGTAGGGCCGGCGATGGTGGTGACAGTAGTGCTGTGCGGGATACTCTGAACAATGTGCAGCGGATCCAAGCAACTAGATTCGCTTTTGCTGCCATCAGGGATGATGGATCTGTCATAACCTGGGGGCATCCATACCAAGGTGGTGACAGTAGTCGTGTGCAAGACCAGCTGAGGGACGTGCAGAAGATCCAAGCCTCCGGCAGCAATTTTGCTGCCATTCTTGGCGATGGATCCGTCGTAACCTGGGGCCTTCGTGCTGCTGACAGCTCGGCAGTGCAGCATCAGCTGAAGAATGTGCAGCAGATCCAAGCCTCCGGTGGCGCTTTTGCTGCCATCCTCGGCGATGGATCCGTCGTGACCTGGGGTAGGGCCGGCGATGGTGGTGACAGTAGCGCCGTGCAGGATCAGCTGAAGAATGTGCAGCAGATCCAAGCCTCCCGTGGCGCTTTTGCTGCCATCCTCGGCGATGGATCTGTCGTGACCTGGGGTAGGGCCGGCGATGGTGGTGACAGTAGTGCTGTGCAGGATGAACTGAACAATGTGCAGCAGATCCAAGCAACTAAATTCGCTTTTGCTGCCATCATTGATGATGGATCTGTCGTGACCTGGGGCCATGCTGGCTACGGAGGTGACAGTAGGGCCGTGCAGCATCAGCTGACGAATGTGCAGCAGATCCAAGCCTCTGCCCGTGCGTTCGCTGCCATTACTGATGATGGGTCCATCGTGACCTGGGGCGATGCTGACCGTGGTGGTGACAGTAGTCAAGTGCAGAACCAGCTTTCGAGTTCTTGTTACGCAGAGCCGGGGCACGACCAGTCTGGATAATGTCGCTTCTCGAATTGTCGATGCCGGGTCCGGTCCCTGACTTGGGTATTCAGGTGTTTCAGCAGTATTTTGTACGGCTGGCTCAACATGGTCATTTCCATGCCAGAGAACATACAGCCAAGCCGTTGCCAACCGATCACAGTCGGTTGAAAGGAACGGCGGCGGAGGAACGCACAAAGCCTAAAACCCTGCATTCCTGAGCCTTCAAATCCTAGAGCCCTAAGCTCTTAAACTGTACCCTAAATCCCAAAATGCAAGGCCCTCAACCCCGCTTTAATTCTTGATTCCCTTCTATTGCGCACATGAAGGCCCGGGGCTGTCACCACGCCTGAAGGACGGTTTAGGGTTTAACCACTAAGCCCTCAACGCTAAACCCGCATGTTTGCGTTTCCGAGGCTGCTGCGACAGCACACATCTATAGACACCTCGGCCGCGAGATCGCAATGGTTTGAAGCATTGGGTTCGGTCATTGGGGTTTAGGGCTGGCATATGGTTTGCATAGGGTTGAAAGAAACAGTGTTCGCGATCCTGTTGGCATAGGACCATAAACGGCTATTGCGTCTTTATTCGGAAAGGAGAGGCTTCATATCAGGGGTACAGCTTTGAAGGGTAGCCTTGGGTGTTTAGGAGGGATCAAGAGGTGAAGCTCGCGATTTGGCGGTTTTCTGTTCGGAAGTTACGGTCAGGCATTTTAGTATACTACTGGAGGGATCCTTGCACAAGTCTTGGCAGCGCTTGTACGGAATCTGCCTGTTTCTGGAGTGTCTTGCTTCAAAAATTCGGTAGAAAAGAGCTGGCGCCCCAGACTGAGCTCCAAAACTTCCCAAAGCCAGATCCAAAGCCTCCCATCCCAAGCCGAAGCCCGCAACTCCACGCTCTTCTTGTGGGATTGGAACCGTCATAATGGGAAGTCCCACAAGATTCTACAAGAACTCTATCAGAATCCTAAAGCCCGGCGATTGAGTTGAACCCAAGGAGGCAACTATAAAACCCCACTACTGAAGGGCCCGAGAGAGGAGCCGCATCATTCTGGAACCCTAAGCCCTCCAAAACCCTAAACCTTATATTAGAAGCCTGTAAGCACTCGACTAGTTGGGCTCCTCCCGAGGCTAAGCTATCGCAGCTCAACGATTGGTTCTCTCCGGAGAGGAGGGATTAGCGGGAACTTTGAAAATAGGAGTGGCCTAGTTTTCTATAGCGGTTACGGTTCTTGTTTTCCAGCCTGCAGCTTTCTAGGTTCCTACTGGTTTTGACGGGACTTCAGGTCTGAATGAAGATGCAGGTCCAGATGCTTACGTAACATGTACCCACAAGCCTTACATCATATTTAGAGCCCTCCGATATTAGGGCTTTGACGGGTTGAGGTGTTCGGGTTTGGGGTTTAGGCGTTTAGGCTTCATAAGCCCTATTCGAAGGTTCGGGGTTTCGTTCTGAGCCATCCTCCGCTTCTTTGCTCTTCAACGCAGATCGCCTGCTGCCCTTCACGTTGGTTTGGGGGGTCTTGGGTACAACTTTGAAGCTCGTAAGCCTTAAGCCTCCGTCTTCATCTTACAGAGCCAGCCTTCTCAATACCTCCCGGGTCCAAGCGAAGTTGTTTAACACGATTGCCGCTGTAACCTTTCTTGTCACGTTTCGGTCCAAGCACAAAGACTAACAACCCCCAAACCGGAAGCCAAAGATGCCACAAGCCAGGGTTGAGCAGCGCGGGTTGCAAAAGATCCGCCGCGCCCTGGCTGGAAGCCAGTCATTTCTTCAGCTAGTACAGAGGCTGGAGACATGCTTGCCCGATGAGAGCCCCTTAGCAGGCGTTGAGGTTTGAGGGTTCCGAGCCCTTGAAAAGCTCGAGATCTTGGGTGCCGAGCCTTCTGTTGTTTTGAGTTGAGCCGTCAGAATCCAAGGCGTTCCGGTGTTCAAGATCCCGAAAGCCCGGAACCAAAGCCCACACCCGAAACTAAACAAGAGCATCTGCAAGCATGCCACAGCCCCCCCTAGAATCAAATATCCAATACCCCAAAGCCAAAGCAACGACTCCCGAACCATACAACACTACACCCAAACCTCCATGGCTAAATCGTATCATCGTATCTAATCGTCAGTTATACTACAAAATAACCTCCAGCCTTGGCTTTTCAATCTGATCTTAACTAATCGTGAGCTATATACTCGAAATACATAACAACTGTTCTTGTAGTCTTCGAAATCTAACAGAAAATTAGCCCAGGCCGGCCCATCGAGTCTCCCAAGACCACGCGGCTCCTTTCGGCCAAGTCCGTGCCAGACCTCCGGCGCAGCCTCACCAGGTGCGGAATACGGATGGTCCAGGGTTGTTTAGGGACTTTGGGATCTTGGGGTTCAGGGTTTAGGGCTTAGTTGGGGATTTGGGGGTTTAGGGTTAAATAGGCGCCCCGTCATGGGCTTTCGCGGGTTTGGATGTCCACGGTGCTGCTCTACTCTACTCACTTGCTTCAGCACTCTTGCGCTAAGAGCCTCACTTTTGAAAGGATCCAAACGGCAAAGCCCCAGAGCCTCCCTGAAGAGCAAACGTCCCAGTGAAAAGCTGTCGAGCTTACAGCTTTGAGAGGGCTCCCTCGAGCTTGGGAGCGCTCTAAGGCAGAGAGATGAGAAAGGGGGCAGGGTTCAGGGTTTGGGCCTTCAAGCCTTGTTGATGGTCCCAGCCCCAGCCCACAAGCAGTCGCTGTAGGCCCGGGAAGCCATGACCGAGGGTTGACGCCCTCAAGCCCCAAATCCCCGGAAGCCTAGATTTCTGGAGCCCTGCTCCCCTTCAAGCTTTGGACCTCCGATGCCACCCCGACCTACCGAAAGCCTGCAGGATGGGCATGACCAATCGCTGGACAGGCCCCTGTTTGGAAGAAGCTCCGGTAGGGCAGAAGCCAAGGATCCCGTCTTTTTGTGGGTTTTTGGGGTGTTGTTATGGGCTTCTCTCATGCTCTTGCAGGAGTCTTCTATGCTCTGGAACTTTGTCTATTCTACCGGTTACCATAAAGGGGGATGCAGTCTATAGTTTGCTTTCCTTATTTGGGCACCTGCGACGAAGTCCCTGGATCAAGGATCAGGTCTTAGGCAGCCCTTTATTTCAATGTAAGGAATGTTTGGGGCTTGCGTCGGATGGTGCTAGGGGGCAAGGGTCATGATTCGCAGCCGAAGCTCCAACCTGAAAGCGAGCATGGTTCACGTGCAGACCTGAGTGAGCAGTAGTTGGCAGCAAGACAGCACAGTTCTGCTGAGGGTGCCGAGTGCAGGAGAATGATGCACATTCTGCCTTCTGGGATCGTTGTCATAAGCCGACCAGCGAGCCTTGAAACACAACCCTACACCCGAACACCCGGAGCTTTCAGCCCCTGAATCCTCCACGCCCTAAAAGGCCCTAAACCGATCAAGCCTCTTCATCCCTACCCTGAACCGCTTGATTTTCTTCATTTACAAACAAGCATTCCCCGGCTGCTGCCCAGCCATCTCTGGCGCCAAAGATCGCTCTCGGGCCACGGCCGCCATGGCTCAGGCGGGTCTGGGTGGGTGGGAACTTTGTAGATACGGTGGAAGGTAGGGTATCAACACAAATACTTCTAACGCCAGCCAAGTCAAGGTACTTCTAACCCTGCTTGCACTTTGGGGAGAGGGGAGCCTTGTTCGATCTGTGCAGGCCGAGAGCCCATCCTGGGAGAACATTGCTTATGGAGGGTAAATTGTGGCAAGCCATTGGTCATATCGTGTTGTTGGCAGTGTTTTTATATGTCGTGTGACAGAGCCACTCCGCTCCAAGCTGGTGGTTTTGCTGCAGCAGCCCGGGGTTGGGGAGGCCTTGTAACTGTATAACGAACGGAACTAGGTTACCTAGGCCCTTTGAACGTGACCTGTGTCACATCGTGAACACATAGACTCATACCTGCGACTCAACAGGCATGGGAACTGAAACGGCTGCTGTGTGGATTCTCCGGGTATGATCCTCTGGGCATTTCTTCGCAGCTATCGACGTGTGAAGATGTTTGTGATACAGAAAACCAACCCTCAAGAAGCAAAGTTCAAAGTCCTATGCTGTAGATCGCGATTCGAGGGTTCCGTCAATCCAGCCTCGATGTCGGACCAGCACTTAGGTCAGAGGTCTTGGCACCTTCGGTTCGCATCCTTGGAGCATTGAGCAAAGGATGTGAGAGCCTAAAGGCCTAAACCCCAAACCCGGGAATCCTATACGTATAACTAACAAGCCCAACCCTTGAACCTGGATAACCAGATGCGGGAGCTGATCTACAGCTCCGACCCCATACCAGATCTCGTGCTGACCTTACATCTGATTCGGGAGCTTGCAAGATGGAAGGTTTAGGGGTTTCGAGTTTCATAGGCTCATAGGGTTGAGGGTTTTCCGCGAGTGTCGACCAGCTTCAAATCAAAACAAGTACGATCCACGAACTCCGAAGCCACATCGATGGTGGGCACACGCACCCAGTTAAACTCTGTTCTTATACTTCTTGTTGGTGCTCGGTGGAAGCCCCGAGATTTGGTTGTTCTCTTGATGTCTTTTTTGATGTTTTTTTTTTTCCGAGGCTGAGGGCTTGCGAGGCATGCAGCTTGTTTTCGCATC
The DNA here is from genome assembly GCA_905231915.1 of Symbiodinium necroappetens. Classification (NCBI taxonomy): domain Eukaryota; class Dinophyceae; order Suessiales; family Symbiodiniaceae; genus Symbiodinium; species Symbiodinium necroappetens. Next base: position 11,143 of record CAJNJA010077807.1, read on the forward strand.
TCATACTCAACCCTGCAGGGTTTTCCCACCCAGGGACCTGCTATCCTGGAACAGCCCCTGAGATCATAAACCTAACAACCCCAAAGCTTCAAGCACGCCACGGCACTTGAAGCCTGAACCCTGTACCCTTGTCTCATGAGTCCTAACCCCTGAAGGCCCGAAGGCCTAAGTTCTGTCCACCCAGAAGCCCGCGAGTTGCCGAGGGTTCCTGAAATTCTTTGAGGTTCTGTCAGAGCGGATTCTTCACGGAGGGAATCTGTTTCTGCGCGTGCAACCTCAAAGCCCTGTGCCAAAAAGCCTCAACCCCACATTCTCCTAAACTAAACCTCGCAATTGCTACAGCCCTTACTGCCCTTAAACACTTAACCCTAAACCCTCAACCTCAACCTCAACATGAAGCCGACAAAATGCCCGAACCCAAAAGCCCCGCATGACCCGAGGCTTGCTACGATCTTGGCATCATGGAAGTTGAGGTGTCATCTTCTCGCGCGAAGGCACCGCTGGGGGGGATCCAGTGCAGGCATAAGGTTCTATCAGTACGCTAGCTAGCAACTAGTAGGGTGTAGGGTTTCGGCTTCGGGGCTCCATGCTTCCAGGACGCTGGAAGTCTGACTGAGACCCCCATGTTTGGGGTCAAGTAGGGGCGACCGTAAGCCTGCAACTCGGAAGCCTCCAAATCAGCGTTTCACCCCCACACTAACCCCGGCGCACCCAAAAACCCCAAAGCCCCAGCCAAAGACCCCAAGCCCAAACTCCAATCATGACCCACGCCCCATGCTGCAGGTCGATCATTGCCTGAGGGCTTCGAACACGATCGCCTCTGGTTTCAAGATCCCAAGTCTGGACTAGGGCCCCAGGGCTGAAGGTTTGTAGGGTTAAGGCCTCAACTTTTCATTCAGGGTAAACTTTAGGCTTTAGGGTGGGAGGGTTGCTTTGGGCTTTAGGGTGGGAGGGTGAAAGGTTTAGTAGGTTGTTCGGGAATTGGTTTCACGGTTTAGAGATGAGGGTTTTGAAGGCTTGGGTTATGGGTTGCGGAGCAGCACTTAAGGCTCTTCGGGTCAAGGGTTTAGAGATTAAGGCTTGCGCGCTTTATGAATTCGGGCTTCAGAGTATGAGGCTCATGGGTTTAAGGGTCTAGGGGTGAAAAGCTTATGAGGTCACGGAATCGGGAAGTAGGCATTCGGTTTTCAGGGCTAGCCCATTCCCTTGAGTTTGCAGGCGGAAGCTAAAGAAGCCCAAGCAGCCCCGCTTGGATCGGGCAGCAAAGTGTTGGCTTTAGCACTCCTTCAACGTCCACATGCGTCGGGAATCTTGGCCTGGAGCGCCCTTTTCTAATGGGTGGATCGCAGAGGATCTGTGAGTCGTTTTCAATCCAGCAGCCACTCCGCCCTGCGAAGCAGACGGACGCTGTCTCAGGCTCTTAAGCCACTCCAGCCACGGTCACCAAATCCCAAACAGAAAGTTCAGGAGATCCCACGATTTCTTCCAAAAATGAGCCTCGTCGGAGCGCAATCATCACATTTCTGATGGTAATCAGAACTGAGATTTGCAGCTCTGGTCATAGGAAGCTTTTCCATGTCAGAGCCAGAAGGTTGATCGACCGTTTGGGGTTTCTTCGCCCTTGGCGGGTTGCGGCATTCCGATGGGTACTTTGTCAATGCAGCACATGGGTGCTATATACTGCATCTATTCATCCAACTACATACCTTACTCTGTAGATCCTTGAAGCCTCGTGCTGACTGGAAGCCCACGGTAGGCTTTGCGAGAACCTACCGTTCAAGGTTCCCCGCATGTGCAGTCCACGTTGCATCCTGCCTCCATAGCTTCAACCCATGTCACGTTTCTTCGATGATCCGAAGCAGCACTGCACGCTTAGACCGTGGCCGGATGGTCTGCTTTGCGGCATCGGGCCTTGCAACTTGTACTTCGGAACCGGCTGGGTCTGCTGCTGGGTATAACCCAAGTTTCAACAAAAGGTACTAGAGGTTACCAGGCGCTTGCATCGGTCTTCGTACGGTGCATGTCCCTTCAGGCAACGAAATAGTAAGACTTCACGGTGTGCGGCTGTGGGTTCAAAACCAAATCAAGGTCGAAGTTGCAAGAGTCCCGTCGCAGCTGGAGAACGGCAAAGCCGTGCAAGTCAGAATGACAGTTCGAGACGATGATTCATAGATGGAGAGCTCATATAAGCAATACAGATCCGAGCAGTTTTCTTTTGCCCTGCGATCACAAGCTTAGGGCTCTTACGATCCTAGGCCTGTTGATGGTCTGTAATACCGTAAGTGGTTTCGGTTTTACAATTAGGGTTCATTGTTCAGGGTCCCGGGCTCAGGCCAGTTAGACGTGTGCAACAAGGAACTTGTACTTTTCGTGGTACCTTTCGCGGCAGAGTTTCTGCATGACATGCAGCCATGAGTTTTGGTTTTCTTGCAGGCTCGTCTGCAGCTTCAGGTGAAGCTTGGTTGTTTGGTGTGGAAAGTGCTGCCCTGCATTTTTACATATCCTAAGCCTCTAGACCCGGAACCCTGAACCTTCCTTAAGCCCTAAGCCCAAACCCGAAATCCTCCTGCATGCATAAGTGTCTCTGCGGATATCTGCTTGTGTGCCTGTTTGTGTATGGATATGCGCCTCTCTCTATCTTTGTGTCTGTGTAGACACCCTAAACCCGGAATGCCCCAAGCCCTCCTCAAACCCTCAGAACCGAACCGCAAACCCCAACACTTCAGGGTTCATGTTTCTGGCGGTCATGGATCTGGCTCGAAGGGACGCAGCCTCTCGGCCAACTTCTTGAGACTCCCCGAAGACAAGCGCGCAAAGCATGGCGGAGGGCGAGGAGTGCCTGTTTCGGGTTTCCGGTTTGGGGTTTTAGGGTTTGGGCATTGGCTGATCCTCTACAGGATCCTCGGAGTTAGCCGGGGCGCCATGGCACTAAATCGTCATTTTCGTAAAAACGGTATTTTCCAAACGGGTCACACAACAAGCAAGCTAAATCGTAAGTTATCCCAACCCTCACGCAGACAAACAAGGGCGCAAAAGCAAGCTCCGAAGGTCCCTGTACTGGGTCCTACCGAGCTTGCAGTTTGCAGGGCCGCAAAGACAGGGTCGAGGTCCCTAAGGCTAATATAAGGGGTTCAATAGTTTCGGTGGTTCCGTATAAAAATATACGATAATGGACCCCAAAACCCTGTTCCAATTATTAAGGCCCCTACATTAGAGTCAAAAAGACAAACCTGGCGACCTCCTCAAACGCAACCCTCCTACCAACGGACTCAAAAGCCCTTGCTTCAGAGGGGTCTTTTGGGGGCTAGGGCTGGGGTTTGGGGCTTTTCGGTTTTGGGTTTTGGGTATTGGTTCAAGGTCGTTTAAGGATTTTGGTTTAGGGCTTAGGCGATAAAGGCTGCCCCAACACGGTTTCGGGGCTTAGGGTTCAGAGTTTAGGGGCCCGAAACGCTTAACCCTAAACCCCACTGCAAACTCTCACTCAAGCAAGGACTCTGTTTCCAAGCATGCTTTTGGGCCGCATCGTGCAGAGGATGCTGGTCCCTTGCCTGCCTGCCCAGACGGCCACAGCTTGGAACCCGACGAGCGACCTGACCACTTCTGCGACAGCTGCGACAAGCATGGCACGCATTACAGCTGCCCCGAAGACTGTGACTATGACCTGTGCAAGTACTGCTTTGCACACCTTCAAAAACACCCTCCACCTGAACAACAGGCACGCCTGAAGAGGGAGGACGCAGAACTGTCTGCATACTTCGGTGGGCCTTACTTCGAGGGTGCTGTCTTCCAAGGCAAGCAGTACGAGGCAGCCAAGGTGCACAACGTGTACAGTTACAGATACACTGCCCCAGACGGCTACGTGCACGTCTGGCGGCATGTATTCGACCTACGCGAGTTGAACTCGGCTAATAGCAGCAAACAGGAAGATGCCGTTGTTTTGTATCATTACACCAATGAACTGACCTTCTTAAATGTGGGCGACATGCAGCTTACTGCTGCCAAACTCTTAGCTTCCCTGGTGGACAGTCGCGCTCATTTCGGGAAGGGGATCTATGTGACGCAGCATGAGCCGGCTGTATGGGTAAGACGCATGAGGGTTCTGTTGAACAATTACAGCAATGGGAGCCCCCTGCGTGCTGATTTTGAAGATGCTGACAGTCAAGAAGTGCTGCGAACTTGGAGTGGCCGATCCAGCCACTGCATTCCCCTGGTGGTGCCGACTCTGCTGGCTTACAACATTTTCGAGCGGCAGACGCCCGACATTCAAGAAAAGCGCTTGGAATGCGACGGTGGACGGCCCATTGCCCTTGGAGAAGACTACAAGGGCCGAGCAGTGGATCGCAACCGAGATGTGTGGGTGATCCGTATCACTGATCAAACTGGTCAGATTCTGCATGCTCTTCATGATGCCGAGGCCTTTGTTAGCCTTCTGCGCAAGCGCCTTGAGAAATTGCGCCTTGAAAGCAATGGTGAGGACATCGCAATGTGCATTATGGAGCTGGCCCAGCGGTTGGCTGCACGAGGTCAGCATGAAGAGTCCGAAGATTTGTACCGGGAGTGCCTTCAACTGCGTCGTGAGCAGTTTGGCGACCTGAATCCAAACACGCTTACAAGCATGAACAACCTGGCTGAGCTTTTGAAAGCCCAAGGGAAGTTTCAAGAGGCCGAGTCCTTGCATCGAGACTCTCTCGCTGGATGGCGCGCTCATGGCAATGCTCCCAACACCTTGGCAAGCATCGGAAACCTCGCTGAGCTTTTGAGGGTACAAGGGAGGCACGAGGAGGCAGAGCCCTTGCAACGAGAAGCGCTAGTTGGAAGTCGAACGCAGTTTGGTCAAATGCATCCGAACACACTCAGAAACACACACAAAATGGCCATGTTGTCAAAGGTACAAGGGAATCTTCAAGAGGCAGAATCTTTGTTTCGGGAGGCAGAACATGGATGCCGTTTGCAATTCGGTCCTGTTCATCCGGAAACGCTCGCTTGCATCAGTAACTTGGCTGAGCTGCTGCGCACACAGGGTAGGCTCCAAGAGTCCGAACCTCTGCAACGACTAGCCCTGGATGGAAGTCGCAAGCAGCTTGGCGATACACATCCAAATACTTTGAGAAGCATGAACAATCTGGCCATGCTGCTGAAGGTCCAGGGCCGCTGTGATGAGGCAGAGACGTTGTTTCGAGAAACTCTGAACGAACGTCGAGCTCAGATGTCTGGCCATCCAGACACCCTGGCAACGATGGAGAACTTGGCTGAGCTCCTACGTGGGCAAGGCAGGCTTGAAGAGGCCGAACCTTTGTTTCGAGAGGCCCTGGATGGTTTTCGCACCCAGTTCGATGCAGCACACCCACAGCGAGTCATTGCTATCAACCACTTAGCCATGCTGCTCGAAGCACGTGGGATGTCTGAGGAGGCTGTGACTTTGCTGCGAGAGGTTCCGGACACTTGCCCAGAAGAGGTTGGCTGTGCTGAGCAACTAGGCAGCTTAGGCATATGTTTTAATCTTAGCCTTCGACGGTTTAACATGCTTTCGTGGTTGGAGTGTTCATTCAAGTTTTCGCACGAACCAATCAGAACGGAGATAAACTTTTGTAACCGTCGTCCTTGCTGTTTCATGCATTTTGGGCCACCCAGGCAAAGTGAAGTAGTCCCATCGTCGCTGTCCCACCTATTGCTCTGACGACGTGGACTGGATCCAGCGTTGAAACCTTTGGCAGACCTCTGAAAAGGTTCGAGATGTGCGTCGATTTTCAGTGCTGCACCGCTTGCGTCCTTTTGCTGTCGTTGTGTCATGGTGGTTTGCCCCAACCACTGCGTTCACCCATTGGTAATGATAGACTTTATAAGGCGCAAGGGTTTGCTTCATGTATTCGGTACCTTTCCATAGCAGCATGAAAGCAGGGGCAGAGTATGCCAACAAAGAACGGGCCAAACTAGGCCAGCAGATAGGGTCATGCTTTCGGTTTTACAATTGGGGTTCATTGTTCAGGGTCCCGGGCTCAGGCCAGTTAGACGTGTGCAACAAGGAACTTATACTTTTCGTGGTACATTTCGCGGCAGAGTTTCTGCATGACAGGCAGCCATGGGTTGTTGTTTTCTTGCAGCTTCAGGTGAAGCTTGGTTGTTGGGCGTGGAAGGTGCTGCCCTGCATTTCTACGGATCCTAAGACCTCAAACCCTCAGCCCCAGACCCCAAACCCCAACACTGTTTCTGGCGGCCATGGATCTGGCTCGAAGGGACGCAGCCTCTTGGCCAACTTCTTGAGACTCCCCGAAGACAAGCGTGCAAGGCATGGCGGAGGGCGAGGAGTGCCTTCCTATCAAGCGTCAGGGCTTTGCGTGTAAGGTTTCGGGCGTCTGGTTTGGGGTTTAGCCTTGTCAACAATCAGTGTGGGGTTTGGGTTTGCGGTATATTATACGAACCAGGTTTTTGGTGTATATTACCGCCATTATAGCAAGCTGTTCAAGCGTTCTGTGTAAATGTGGGGGTTCTGGTTCAACGGTCTAGGTTTTGGAGCAGCTGGGGAAGTAGGGTTAGTTGGGTTCCGGCTAGGCTTGCTAATCTAGACCTTCTCTTAAATCCAGTGGGTCTGCTAACTGAAGAACTTCTTGGTGTCTGCTTTGTAGTGGGTCAACTTGGAACTGATGATTTTCTCGTTGTTGCAGCAGACAGGAGTAAGTGAGGCCCAGTCCGGCCCTCTCCCGCCCGAAGCGCGAGTGAGGATGCCCCCAAGAAGCGCACCTTCAAGAAGTACTCCTACAGCCGATGCCTGAGGAGTTTTCGATCGGGCTGTCTGTCGTGCTTGCTAACACCAACAGAACGATCACCGCGGAAGTTTTGGCGAGTTTTGTTGTCGCTTCAAGCTGTTGTTGTTCAACATTCATGTCTGGTCAGCGATTAGATTTCGGGGAGGTAGTTTCTCTACCTCGTGGAACAAGGGATGGCGCTTGCAATGAGCGTTCCTTTGGGCTTTTCGTTTTGCAGCAATGCCGCCTGCATTGCCATGGGACCCATCAAAATCTCGTAACCCTGCACCGCAGAAGTCCCCAAATGAAAGCCAACAAAGCAAGTCCTGTCCAAGGGGGCATCGACCTGGACAAGCTGCTGGACATGAGCAACCAGGATCCCTTCTGGAGTTTTCCGAAACCCACGGTTTTGGGTTCAGGGTTCAGGGGTGTAGAGTTTAGGGTGCCCCAACTCCGGAATAGACGACAAAAGCCATGTGATTCACGGGGGTGGAGGGTGGGGAAGGGGCGGTGACTAGTTTGTCAGGTTGACAGGCTTCTCCCGAGCCGCCAGACCAGGCGAGGACATCAAACACAAAGATCAAGCACGATGCGGTAAGGAAGGCTTCAGGTTTTAGGGTCCCTAAACCCTAGGCCCTGAGCCCTGAAAATGCTCTCATAGAGGACCTCATGGAGCTCTTCTGCGCCCGGCAGCGACGAAAGTTCTCTCGCGGAATCAAGCGCAAGCGCGGTGCCTCAGTCACCGGAGTGCTTTTCAGCCTACGATTTGGCTGCATCTAGGGATTTTTGGCAGTATGGCAATATAGATTTTGCGCTTTGCTCTTCAGTGGGAAAGAAGGAGCTGCCCTTTAGGAAGCTGGTGAACGTCTCAACATGTTTGCCCTCAACATCAAAGGGTGCCCCACAGAATGTTTCATCTAGGGTTTAGGGTTTAGGCTTTTCTCTAGCAGCACTGAACGACGCTGGAGGAGTGAGACTTCATTGCTGATGCCGCTTTTTGCTTTGGGCCTCCGTTGTTGAATTCTGGCAGCAATCCTGAATCTTTTCTTAACCAGGAATTAAAAGACGAAGTTCATCTGCCGGAGTCCTCAAGCTTTGATCCAAAGCTTTAGCTGCCCGTCTCGGCATGTCAGTAGTATGGCCACTGCAGGAGTCCCAGCAGTTCTGTCATGTGGGATTCAGGTGATGGTTTTGAGCTTGAGGGTTTGAGCGCCTCCAAGAATGACAAGACAAGTACAAACAGTCTAGCTGGTGTCACAAGACAAGCCCTGAAGCTTAAACCCTACGCCCTAAATCTTGAACCTACCCGATGCCATATGCTTCAACGCGGTCATTGCCTCGCATAGTTGTGAACTAAGGCTAGGGAGTTGGATCTCGACACTCGGGCCGGAATAAGTACTGATAGTATCCCGTACAGTCCCTGCTAATTATAGTAACATAATCATACGGATTCCCCCTGGGACAATAGTGGTAAATAATTACCAATGCTATTCTGGCGGCTCCGTGTATAATGTACCCCAAAACCCTGTTCTAAGTACCAAGGCCCCTGTAAGCCTGCTCTGAGGCCGATCACCGTGCTGAAGAAGCTCAGAAAGGCCTCGGTGTTAGGGTTGAGGGTTTAGGGTGCTGCAGAGTTTTAGGGAGTTTGGGGCTTTGGTGGTTTTGGGGGTTGGTGTTTTAGGGTTTGGGGTTCAGGAAGTTTGGTGGTTGTGGGTGGTTTACGGGCTTGCGCGCTTTGGGTTTTGGGTTTTGAGCTCAGAGTGCTGGGTTGTGTCTGGCGGTTGGCCAGCATTTCTGATTTCGGCTTTCTGTAAACCTTCAAAGCACCCTGTGGGAGAATGTAGGGGCTTCGGAAAGTACTGACCTGGTGCAATGGGCAGCGACGGTGGCAAAGGTGGAGCTGCTGGGAATGGCCGGTGGTGACCCGTCTCTGGGGTTTTGGCTTGCTCACAATTTAGAACCAAGGTTAATAGCTGGTTTCTCTTTTCTGGGACCTGGGAACAGGCCAGGACTGGCATCCAGGCAGGGAGAGCAAGAACCGATTGAACATTCGACCTTGCACAACTCCCTCAAGCCCATGCCCAAGCGGACGTCCAGGCAAAGCGAGAGACCGCCTATGGTGAGAAGCCAGAGGCGGGAGTTGCTTCTAAGTCAAGCTTGAAGTCAGGTTTCCCATCTCTCTACTAAGTCAACCTCGAACCCAAACCGTAAGACTTTTAATACCTAACGCCCAAAGCAGGGTAGAGTGTCATCTCAAACCACAGTTTAAGGATCACGGGGGATCTCAAACCCGGACTTGGAAAAAACAGAGGTTGCGAGATGCCGTAGGGATCTTGGGGTTTCCGGATTTTGTGTGGATGTTCCCGGATGTTCGGGGTTTCTCTTTGTGAAGCCCGCTTGCAAGTGGAAGCATCGGCCTTTCTCTCTCTTTTTGGCCGTCGGGGATCCTAAGCATTTAACTAGAGCCTGGTTGCCTCTTTGAGGCCGTCAAGACCCATCTGCGGAACATGGTCATCGTGCATCCCGGCTGAAGGAACGCAGATTGCGGAAACGCCTCAGTGCTTTGGGGCTTTCCCGAATCTTTTAAGCCAGAGCCGGTAGCCTTTAACATGAAGATCGAGGCTTTGGTGACCATGCCAAGTTTAGAGTTTTCGAGTTGAGGCCTTAGGGAAGTCTTGATGTAAGGTTTGGGAATTCGTTTTTCGCCGCAACATGCCCTGGAAGTTTCTTTTTGAAAATCTCAGGCCGCCCACATAAACCCTGAACCCCGGGTAAAGCCTAAACCCTATTACACCATTTCTCCTTCTAGCATGCCGCTGCCCATTGCACGCGCATATCGCACTGCCATGAACTTGCAACCCGAATTTTAACTAGCACCAGACGGTCTAGTTCTTGTGGAGGAAGAAGAAAACCCTGAACCCACATGTCGGCTCACAGCCGTGGAAGTTTCATGTGGGTAGTTCTCTAAATTACGGTCCTTTTTAGGGCCCTTTTCATGAGGGTGCCCTACTATTTTGGTGGACCTCAAAAGCGATCCTATCCTAATCCTAATTTAGAGGCAACTACTCATGTAAGTCTCCCACACAAGAAAGGCCAGAGATGATTGGAGCCTTGGCAACGAGTTCCGGATTAGGCATGTCGAAGTTCTGGATCTAGGATTTAGGGTTTTGTGTGGAGGGATTCGGGATTGATGGATTGAGCGTGTAGAGATTTGGATCTAGGGTTGTAGGAACTCGGGTTTAATGTGTGTGGGGGGGTTGACGATTTTGTGGTTGCAGGCTGGGGGGTTAGAGTTGACTTCAGTTTTGTGTGCCTTGCGCATGGTGGTTAAGCCGTTGGATTTAACAGTAGGGCGAGAGGATCTATGTGAGAGTTGTTGTCTAGGGAAGAAAAGGGCCAACAACCCAGTAGAGGGTGAAGACATCGGAGAGAAGTTGCGCAATACCGCCCTCCCCCCAACTCGAGGATGTGCAACAAGTTTCCCGTGATCCCTTCGGCGCAGAAGAAGGGACCTCAATGGTCAAAGCAGGGGCGCATCCCGTGTTCCCATTGTTTTCGTGGCGGTGAGGGAGCTGCGCGCACTGCCGGCGGAACCCGTGCGTACAGCTACTTGTTGCGTTGCAGTACATTCAGTCGTTTTGTCTTGCAGCTGAGCAGGGCATGCCGAGGTTGCATCACCAGAGCCTGTTAACTTGCAGCGGGCTCTGCAGAGTGGTTGTAGAAGGGCTATCTGCAGCAAAAAAGTACGGGTTTGTGGTAGTTGGTGTTTAGCTGCTTTGGGACTTTAAAAGCATGTTGCTATCAGTTAATTAAGATCTCCATGCTAGGAGGAACCCGAATCCGCATACCCAAGCCGTGTATTTTTTCTGCAAGCCAAAGAAGCTCAAGGAACGCGCAGCAAAGGCTTGATCGTTGCATCGGCGACGGACACCCGAAGTGTGCTATGCTTCGGAAGGAGCTTACGTATCCTGTAGCCTTCGGGTCAAGGCCCATAAACAGCTGTATCCGAACACGGTAGCAGGGAAACTGATAAAGAAACCCTGGGCTCTTAGTAATTAGGGCTCTTAATAAGTATCTTACTGTTTTGGGGTTGTAGGGTTTAAGGTTTCTGAATCGGGTCCCTGCATTACCCTAAACCCTACACATCAAGGCTTTGGGGCAGTATGGGTCACTGCAAAGACGGGCCAGTGCAGAGACTTGAACCCAGGCTCGGTGGTCGGCGTCTACAACGGCAAGCAGCAGCCTGGACTTGTTTCCTCAGGGGAGTTCCTCAAGGTTTCTTTAAAATGGCTCCTTTCAAGAGTTCGCACCTTTTAGGGTTCCTTTCAGGGGTTTTTGTTGGGTTTGTTCCCATTGCTCCTTTGCGGGGTTACTTTAAGGGTTGCTTGAAGGGTTACTACTACGGCGACAAACCTCCTGTCGGTGTCGTTCAAGCAGCTGGAGGCAGGCCTGAGGCCTTTGGGGCCCCGAGACCAAGACTGCACGGCTTGAGGTTCAAAACTACACAGGTTGCCTTTGCCACCTTCAAGCTCTGAATGTTAACTAATCTACGCCCTAGAACACTGATCTCTAAGGCCCTAAGCGTTCAGGATGGGGGGTTGGCTTGGGAGGCTTAGGCTGCCGGGCTGCCGATCCACACCCCGAAACTTGAGGTTTTAGGGCCTTTTGTGTTTTGGGTATTTAGGGCTTACCGGGTTTTGGGGTCGGGGGTCAGAAGCCCAGGTACATCAACGTTGAGATCAAGCCCGTCCCAGCCTCAAGGGTTGCAGGGTTTGGGCTTTCAAAGTTTTGTTTGACACAAGCACGGAGCATTGCGGTACCTTTTTGATGCCTTCTGTGCAAGGCTGCACAATGCCCACCATAAAACTCGGGCCCCGAGCCTTAGCATGTCAGACTCGTAGCCTGCAGTCCGAAGAGTTGACCCCTACCCAACTCATGCGATATACCTGCAGGATCATCATTGAACCAGAGCTTCTACCGATGGCGCCATGTGATTGTTGTTCTATGCGAGTTTCGCGGTCTATCTAGCCATGATTCTGAGAACGACCGCCTCACAGTCGCCACGACCGCCACGACCAATCGACATCATAACCGTCGTCATATTCAGCACCCGCCATCGCCATCGCCATGCAGCACCAGCAGTACTGCCAACACCATGGTCATGATCTTTGGAAGTCGTCCAGATCGGCCTCTTCTGAACGGTGACCTATCCCCAAGCCCTACATCTTACATCCCCACCCTAAACGCCCCCAAACCCTCAACTCGAACCTAAGTCCTCCAACCTGCCCTAAACCCTCAACCACAAACCCTGAACCCTAAACTAGCCCTTAACCCTCAACCCTGCCAAGGGCGCCCTAACCTCGTCTTGCGACCCACGATCGCTCAAGATCCTGAGGAGATGATCGGCCACTACCTCGGTGAGTTCTCAATCACCTACAAGCCACCCGACAGAGATTTAGGGTTTTAGGGTGGTTTTGGGGCTCAGAGTTTAGGGTTTAGGAATTAGGGTTTTAAGTTCTGGTGCAGTTAGCTTTAGGGGGCTGCAAGGGGCTTAGGGTTTCGTGATTTTGGGTTCAGGGGCTTTCTCGGGTCTAGGGTTTAGTGATGATGGTTTTCAGTCCATAAACCTCGAAATAGGAAGAAAAAAGGACGTCTTGCTCTTCGAGGGCCTTGTTCTTGAAGTGTGTTTCCACGACAAGCCTTGTGAGAAGTAAGATGGTTCTGCTGTACGGACTTGACGAAAATTTGTCGTCCGATGAGAGCAGAATGTCTTACTTGAAGAAGTACTGCTGCAAGCTACATCTTTACTTAGGCATCAGCGGTGTCTCAACAGGGATGTTGTGAAGCTTTCGGGCTTGAGGGGCGAAGTTGCCTGATTGACAAAGCTCGTTCTCTCATGTTTCCATGTTCTGCCACAATGAGACAGTAGACTGTTGCAGATCTCCGTGAAGCTTTACCAGACGTCGTCTTTGGGATGCAAAAGGGTATCCTGCTGTCCTGGCTCCGCAGCCTCGATCCGACTTGAAAGCTTTGAGGGGGCTTTAGGGTTCAGGGCCGAGCCCAGGCGGCCTGATTCCAGAGATCCCACATCACCAGCCAGCTATGCGACTTCCTAAACTTCTGACCGTTTTGCCCCGAGGAGCTGAGCTACAGACGGCTACAAAATCCAACAGCCTCAAACCCGGAAGGCCAAAGGATACATTGACACGTCGAACCCTACAGCCGTCCAGCCCAACATGCAAACCTAGGCCCATCAAGCACGGTCGAGCCGGGATGATGGGTCCCGGGGCTTAGCATCGACTTCGAGTTGAGGGTCCAGGGTCAAGGGATTTGGAGAATGTGGTGGTTTCGGGCTTTGGGTGGTTTAGGGATGTTTCGGGTTCCAGGTTGCTGCTTTTGTGGATTCAGTCTTGGGCTTCAGTCATTTGGTTTGCTTGGTATCGCAACACCCTGACATCCTACACTCTAAACTAGACTCTAAGGCTTTCTGAAGGCTTTCTAAACCCTGAACCCCCCAAGAATTGAACTGCGTTGGGGTTGTGGAGAAGGCCGTGCGCCCCAGGTCGACACATGGACCCAAAAAGCCCAGTCACTTCTACAGTACGTAGGTTACTTATTGCTTCTACCTGCCCGTTATGAAAGTGAATGGGCTGATAGGGTCGAGTTTGGAGTGTATAGTTCAACAGTGTCATTGCTAAAAGGTCTGGTTTTGGTTATTCGATCAGAAAGCGCATTTCAAGGATCATGGGACTTACTTACTTTGCATGGTTTCAAGTACTTGATTCGGGTCATGACGAATTTTGACTACAGTCACTGTACTCATGGCCCAAGTTACTAGCTTACTAGCGCACATCTTCAGTTGGCGATACAGCTGTCAGAACGGATCAGAACGCTTTCACGTCTGAAAACAAGCTGACTGGGGCTTGGCATCTCGAAGTCGAGGATTCGTGGGTTTCAGCTGGAAGGGTGTGCATCAGGGTAGCTTAGTGCTGCAACCCGAAACTCTGAACACGTTGGGTTCATCTCAAGGCACCCGCAGCCTCGCAGGGCACTGGATTTTGTTTTGGCTCTCCTGCACTTTCGTGCTCTCAGCAAGAGGAGCCGTTCAGCGAAGGAGCCGATTTGGCCTAAAGCTTTAACATCCCAAATCTCTCTATCAACAATCCGACACCTAGAGTCCCTAAAACCCAAGCCTCAGACCCTACCCTAAAACCCCAAGGTTGGATCCGTTTGGACGGCCGAATGTTGGGAATCTCCCGTGCAAATCCTCTCTCCGAGGCAAAAACTCGCAGTTCGTGCCTCTGAAGTGAGGGAAAAGCCTTCGAAAGGGGACCAGAGAGGCGGCAGAAAGACAAAAGCTTTGAGGGGGGCGTTCTGTCTGCAACTGTTTTAGCTTTTGGGGCCTTAGGAGATCTTGGGGCTTTGGGGCTTTTAGTTTTTTGGGGGTTTGAGGGCCTCAGGGTGTTGGGGGGTTTTCGGGGCTCTAGGGACTACGCGTCGGGTTTTGGGCGTGAACTGAACAGTAGTACCGGGTGGGTAGTAGCGTGGACCTACTTCAGGTCAAAGCCATAGCCTGAACCCAAAGCTCAAAACCCAGCCGGAATCCGAAGCCCAAAGCCTGAAACCCCAAAGCCCCAAACTCCAAACCTTACGCCTCAACCCCACACGATAACTCGCACACCCAATGCTTGCACTCTCCGCCCCAAGCCCAAAAGCCTGACCGAGATCCGCAACTTCAAACCCTCGGTGTTTAGGATAAATATAGGAGCTTGGAATAATTACCTGTATCGGACCCCACGGGCCTTCGCATTAAGTTGGGGCTTTGGGTATAGGGCTTAGGGTTTAGGCTTTGGGCTTGGAGGATCTCGCAAGCTCATTGGATTTTTTTTGTGCTGGTTTCCTGAGGCTGGCTCAGATCTTTTGAAGCGTCGGATCTTAGATCCCATCATGAGGCTCTAATCCAAGACTCATGATCTTAAAGCCCCTGGAGAGTCCATTTCTTGACTTCTCTTCTGGTCCTATAGAGGTCCCTAATCATCAATTCTTTCTGGGGCCTTACGTCCTTTGTGGTATCCTTAATCGTGCCCCTTATACTATCCTGCATAGTGTCCTTTAGAGTATGGCTTTATATTGACGTTTTATGGGAAGGTCTCTAAATTAAGGTTCCGTGCTTTGGATCCCCGAAATAGGACAAGAAGGACCCCACGAGGGACTGCAAATCTAGAGAACTGCCCTTAGAGGTGGTAACCTTAGCAAGAGAAGCTCTTTTGGCGCAATGGCGGCTAGAGAGCTCGAGGTTCCCATCGCTGTGGGGGCCTTGGTTTGCCGTTGAGTTTGGCCATTTGTTGTAGTTTAGGGTTTAGGGTTTAGGCAGAATCAAGAAGAGTATTCCGGGATTGAGGTTTTTGAGTTTTGGCATTCATTGCGAGTTACAAGTCGGAGATTTAGGGGATCAAGGATTTGGAGCTTCGGGCTTGGAGGTTCAGCATCTCATCTCCGATGTGTTTCGGGCGCAGGAACTTAGGGAGAGGACACGTCAAAGATTGCAGAAAGAACGACTCTGATGCAAAGCTTGTGTTCTTCTCGGGCTGGTTCCGGGTATCCTGCCTGCACTTTGGGTTCTTCGGGGTACATCAGTCGCGTGTGCTCATGCTGTACATCGCGGACCCTAAGCCAAGCCAAAGCTGGATGGGTGCAGCACTGAAGTTCGGCTGCGTTGCTGGAAGATTCGGGATTGAGGATCGAGGGTGTCAGAGCCCACAAGTGCTCGATATTTTACAAGAAGCTCCGCCTCTTCCTACCTGAAATAGATACTCAGATACTCAAACACTAGACCCCTAAACCAATCCCACGGTTCCCACATCATGAGCCCTCAATCCAGAAGTTCCTACACGGTGCTACACGCTACATCCACACTGAAAGAAAGCCTCTGCTACACCTGAAGCCTTAAGAGCAGACCTCCCGCACCTTCTCCAGTGCCTTCTCATGGCAGGACGAAGCCGCGGCGAACACCGCGGCTCCTGCTCCGGAGGCCAGGGTCTTCTGATGTGATTATAGGGTTTAGGAGTTAGGGGCCTGAACCCAAGCGGTGAAACAAGTTGTTTGTTGATCTTTGGCTTTCCTGATGGTTCTCTGAGCTTCAGACCTTCCTCAACGGCTTGAGATTGTGGGTAGGAGTAGGGGTTTCCCTGCGAGTAGGGCAAAGCTAGGCTTTACAGCCACGGATGCCTGAAACTCAAGCCTTGGACCGACAGCCAAACCCTTCAATGTTAGCTCTGGGCAGGCACAGTCGAGCTTCTCTCGTCAGGGCTGGAACCTGAACTAGAAGCTCAATCCGCTCAAGGTTTAGGGCTGCAGTGGCATTTACAATTGCGCCAAACCTGAAATAGTGCAGAAGTAGACCAGGGCTTAGGGTCTACCGTAACAAACACAAAATTAGGGAGCATTACGAAGTGTTCAGGCTCTTGACTTAGAGCAAAGGGAGAGCACGCCCTATTCACCTTCAACAGCTGTCCCAAATCACCGCCCCACGCTGAGGGAGAGACCGCATGGCATGGCCTCGAATAGCAGCAATGCACGCAAATGTCCACGCACGACCCGTTATCGCCACAGTTACTATAGGCATCGTCATCACCATCATCACTAGTGTGTCTTGTAGTACTGTAAACCTCGAGGCCTGATGTATGCACGTACAGCACCGTGTCAGCTGGCTGTTCAGGAGGCCGATGGTGGCGGCTTGAAGGATGCAGACGAGGGAGAGTTTTCAGGGTGTAGACTTCCGCGTGTCGGGTCTCGAGCTTTGGGTTGCGGTCTAGGCCTGGGGCAATTGGCCTGGCAGTTCATGGCAGTTACAATGGTGGTGCATGGTGCTGCTGACCACGCTCATGATACTAGTTTACTAGTGATGCTTTTGTCGGCGATAGGTAATCATATTAATGATTCTGATGACGGCGGAGGTGACGACGACGACGATGATGCTTGGCATCATCGATGCCGATCCGGCTGATGATTGTGATGGCGATCATGAACGTGATGTTTGCTGGTGGTGCTGATGGTGATTATGCGCGTGCTGGCACTAAGCTGTGTGATTATGACGGCTGTTCAGTTGTGATGATGGTGATGGTGATGAAGAGGTGGAGGCCGAAGCCGATCACGACGATGATGGGAGTAATCAGTGGCTGTTTTTTTGCTGGAGTCATGACCGTCAAGAGCCTTGTGGAAGCCTTCCGATCGTGGGCCAGTGCGGCAGCAATGCTCACGATCGGTCACTACGGTATGATTTCTATGATCTTTGCAGAGACGCCGAGCTCATACTACCATGTAGGAGCAGGGGAACTTTGGTCCGGGATCCAGGGCCTGAGGTTGCATGTATCACACTCTTCAATCGCCTTCTTTGGCACTGCAGCAAACCGATCCATCTCAACTTCGCCTTAACCCTAAATCCTATAATCCCCAACCCTAAAAACCCCCAAATCCTAAACCCTAAATCCTACAGTCCCCAACCCTAAAAACCCCAAAGTCCTAAAGCTTCCCTGGAGGAGCTCCTCGACGTGCCATGGATCACTTGCCGAACTGGCGTGGATCTGTCGCTTGGCTCATAAAAGTTGGGCCTCGAGGGTTTAGGGGCACATCCAGGGCTTTATTCTAAGCGTATATTGCAGCAGAATAGCATAGTATCTTATAGTATATTGTAGTACAGTACATTATGGTTTATTATAGTAAATTGTCGTAGTAGATTATAGTATAGTGTTGACTGATCTGACGATTTAGGGTTTAGGCCTTTACCTGTAAGGGCTTCGCAGATAGCGGGGTGAACGAATTGGGGTTTGGAGCTGGGATCGGCCTCAAAAGAGGTTTAGGTTGGATACTGCCCCCAGCCAGGAGCAGTTGAGTAATATTCATAATATGGATGTATACGGTCCTGAATCGTAGCCTTATTCTAGACTGTTACTGTGTGGGGGCAGTACCCAAGGTTCAGGGTTTAGGGATTGATGATTTAGGGCTTCAGGGCTTCAGTTCTTTGCGACTTAGAGGGCTTGATGTTTTCAGGCTCCAGGGTGTAGTTAAGCCTGGCTGTCTACGCATAGGCAGATGGACGCTGAAATTGAATAATACCTGTCTTCCCCTCAAACCCCACAGAACGTGTTCAGAAAACATCGCAACATGCTGAACCTGGGCGGAATCCTTGTCAGATGATTTCCAAATTTGCCGCGATGGTCTGCAAGCTTGTTCTTCATCTTTCTCGAGATGAACGTCTTGTCACTTTGCTTGGTGAACGATATTGCAAGACAAGCATTGAACAAGTCACTCAAGCTTGTATTGGAGCCAGTGAGGTTCGTGCGGGGCTAGCTCGACTCATAAAATAGGAAAACAGAATACACACAACCCAGTACAACCAACCTAGAGGTCCTAAACCCTATGCCCGAAACCCGTCCTCTAGCCGACTCTGGCCCAAAGCAAGCTATCACCACCTCTGAGGATCGTCATCACCGTCCTTGGCATTGCCTTGGGCTTGATCTCCGTTCCGTACTGCACCTCGGCTTTGGAGCATCTTGGGCTCTCGTGTTTTGAGTTGTTGATGCTGTTTTTCCCCTTCACAACCCAGCCCCCTTGCCTCCGGGAGCCTTTTTGGTAGCTTCCGAGAGTTGTAGGGTTTAGGATTGTGCAAGGTTTAGAGACCTCCGCCATTAGATGTCTCCTAAGGCCCTTGAGTTCTGGACCCTCAACTTCAGATGGAGGTCTAAACTTGAAGCAGTATGCCACCAGCTTATGGTCCTTTGATGGCTGTGAGTATCATGTTTCACATATTCCTTTTCTAGTCCCTATATAGCTATGCTAGCTTGCAACAAACGTGAAAGGGACTGTCTCCGAAACAAAGAGCCAAAGCCCTTTTCTGATGGTGAAGGCTCCTCTATTTCTTAAGTTCTGACCCTACGTGTCATCTCGACCCTAAACCCAGGTGCTGGTGTGGAGAAGATCCCGGAGCTGTGGCAGCTGGATTGCGGTAAATCATGCCTGTTCTTTTGAATTTTGGAGACGATAAAAGAAGCTATAGCAGAAGAAGATGATGGTGTGCACAGTTATTGACACTTGTTTAAGCTCGTAGCATTACTACTGCTCTTGTGCTGTGAGGCCTACTTAGCGCTCTAGCGCAAAACGAGGGGTTGAAGCGAAGCTTCGAGCGTCTGCTTCAAACATAGTATTGCTGCTGCTTCTGCTGCTGCTGCTGCCGCTGCTGCTGGTGCTGCTACTACTCCTACTCCTACTACGACGACGACGACGACGACTACTACTGCTGCTATTGCTATCGCTATTATCATTCCCAGCCTCCTGCTTTCTTTCCGAGTCTTCTCGACGACGGCCTCAAGCCCAAAATTCCAAAAGCCAGAAAACCGACGGACCCTCAACTCTTGATCCTGCACAACGGGACTGGCCTGCAGCAAAGCCAGCGCCCTAAAGCCCCAAACCCGTAAAGCCTGAGATCCTGAAGCCCTACGCCAAGAAGGATCCGAACCGGCCAAGCCTGAAATCTCAGCATCCTGATCTGGGTAGTCCAGTACCCTCAACCCCACACACTAAACTAAACTCTAGCCTGCAACAGTTTTGGTGCAGAAACACGCGAAAGGCCAAGCAGCTCGTAAGCCTCAACACCAGATGCCGAACCCCAGAGGCAATGGAGACAAGGGAGGTGACCGAAACCTTGATCTATGACGTGGCTTATCAGACACCATACCATCATGGGTTGTCATTCCGCACCGTCCACTCTGAACCCCGCAGCACTACTAAACCCCAAACCCTCAACCGCAACCCCCGCACCCCCCCCCCGGTTCCCCGCAACCCTTACGAAGTTCCAACCGCCAAAGGTTAGAGCACTTCGGCCCTCCAGGCAGGGCTTTGAACTACAGGTTTAGGCTTTAGGGTTTAATTATATTAATGCAAGGGTTCCAGAAGGGCTCGATACTACCTGAACAAAGTTTGAGTGTATCTTGTCGAAAATTCTGATTTCTGGGATTGCAGAGGCCTGATATAGAGCCTGTAAGAAGAATAGAATTAGGGGGTATAAGATGGAATCGCGGTAGCGGGGTTGTGGATTTGGGGTCTGTGGGATTAGGGGATAAGTTCAAGTTTGGGACTTGCTTTAGGGCGGTGCCTTAAAACCTTCTCGACACTGAAGCACTCAAGCCACGAAGCGCATCTTAAAGTTGGCAGCTGCATATTTTGAGTCCAAGATCGTTTGGTCTCCGGTCAGATGCCACAGAACAAGGAAGCAATAGGCCCGTTGTCGAGCTTCGTGCCTTGAAGCCGCATCGTGCGAATTCCCCCGCTACAGGCAGAAGCCCGAAGCTCTTTCTCCAAAAGCCAGGCCTCATTGACAACGTGCACAACCTCTCCTTTTGTGCCGGTTCCACCAACTGGCATCTTGCCAGCACCTATAGCAGCAGCTCTTCCCAGAAGGGGGCTGCTTCCGGCTCCAGGGGCCTCTGAGAGCCCAACTGGTTCAGGGGGTTTGTGGAGCTGAGGGTAAGGCAGGCCCCCAACTCAGATTCCGAGAGCCGCTTGGAGGTTGAGCTTCCTATAGGAGACTCCTGCCTACAAGCGTTTGGAGATCAATTGCAAAGGAAGAACGTAGACTGCGCGGATGGTCCTGCTGCAGTGCCCAGATAGATTCATATGCTGCCTGTTTCAAGCCAAAGTGGGATGTACGTCGTAGTCGTAGTGTCTCGTCCAAACAGTCGAAAAATAGCCTCGATGGCGAAGCCACCATGACAGCCAATTCCAAAGCTGAAAAGCTCAGCAAGGATCCTTCTTTGTTGGGGCTTTTGCACGGTCGCCGGGGCGCTGAAGGCGTCACTGGACCTTGACAAGAACTTTGGCTGCAGCATCCCTTCCGGGAGCATTCCACTGGCACCGATCTTCAACCGTTCCTTCCACACGAGTATGCAAAGTAAATGGGTAATTCGGATTGGCGTGCGAGCAGTCATGGAAGCACTAGCAAGAACATGACACCAGCAGCAACAGCAATCCATTTCTTGCTAGTGGGGGAGTTTCTCCTTGGGCTTGCCGGCTTGGAATTCACTGGACAATCCACCCAGAAGTAACCCACGTATGATCCGGATCTTTTGGAGTGGTCATGTTGGGATATGTTCTGGTCTAAGAGTGGCCCCCTGATGAGTATGCTCTTCTCCTGTAAGTGTTGTATAAGTTTGATTCCTTTTTCTGTCCTGAAACCGGCAGGGTTGATTCCTCAAAGTTTTACATGGGAGCTTCGGGAGAAAGGGAATCCGGATACAGAATCCCACACAGTAGGATCTTCAATATAAAGACCAGCAAGTCATGAGCTCCTAAATGTTAGGACCCAAAAGCCAGGATGACTCAAAATTTTCTGAAGGGTAGAGTTCGAGGTACCCTTCCTTCATTGACGAGCTCAAGCACCAGCACAGCGACCCCATCGTCTCTCTGAAGGCCCAACCCAAGATCTAAGAGCCGGGGAGATTTGGAGTCGGAGGGTTGCGTCTTGCCCAGGTCCTTGGTCAAGTTTTGGGTTCTCCGAGGGGTTGAGGGTTTTTTTCAGGGCTTTCGGTTTCAGGGATTATGCCTTCGGGGTCTCTTAGGGCTTTCGGGGTCTGAGGGCCTTCGGTATTTAGGGCGTTGAGGATATTGCCCCGCCATCTGTCGTGTCAGTTTTCCTTGCTTCTTGGATCCCTTGCCAGGTGGTGGTCTGTTGCATTGCGTCCCTCGCCGCCGGTGCCGTGATGGGCTTGGAGGCCGCAACTCACACAAGCAATCTCGGGGCCTTGATAATAGTTCGACTAGGGTTTTGGAGGTAAATCATTAATTCCAGCACAAATCCAGTGAGGAGCCCTGAAAAATACGATTGGTATGCGTTCCGCTCCCTTATAGCATTCGGATTCGGGCACGAGCAGTCGGAGACCTGGATTTGTTTGTTTGGTCTTCGCAGGACAGGGCATGGACTTTAATAGTAAACCTGGGCCTTTGGGGTCTCAGAAGCCGCAGCCCCAGAGATCTTGGAGCTTTCCCTTGGCCCCGACGTCCTTTGAGCAAGATGAACCCCACACAACGCTTCGTCCTTGCTTCAGGCGGGATTGGGCTCTGTCGGTGGTGCATTGGGCTACCTCACTTTCCGCGGAATGGAGAGGCGAAGACATGGGATCGAATCGGAAGATCAGGGCTAATGAGGTAAGGCTAGCTGCTAGCTATATGGGAGTCAACTATAAGACTGCCGGGACATCGTAAAATATTGAGGCCTAAAACATGTTGGAGATTTCTGGACAGATTTTTGGAATGCGCTGGCAGCTGCATTCCCCCAGTGAACGCCGATCGATGTACGTGTTGATACGAGATATAGTTTATGTTGGCCCGCTGACCGTTGCGCCACCGACGAGCATGAAGTCCAAAGCCCGCCCATTTCCGTCGGAAGCTGACCGACAGGGAGCTCGCTCCAACAGACACGCTAGCGTACTTGTATTTCACGCGTCGCTCCACGCATTGTGCATTTCTGTTCTTTGCTTGCGTGCACCGTGCCTGGTTTTTCAGCAGTTCTGTTCAAGTGCTAAGAACCCACCCAGTTTGCATTTCTACTTAGTATTGTCGCGCTTCTACTTATTATTGTGTGGTTTCGCACACGCTGCATGGTTTTTAGCTGGGTTGTCGATTGTTTAATATAATCACGACGAGATTGACAAGAGCCGAACAGTGCTTGGCCAGTTTTTGAGAAAACAATGAGCGACGCGAGCGGCGACGTTGACATTGCGGGCGATGTGCGACGTTTGACACCGCCAGCCGGCGCAGTGTCCTCGATGGGAGGCGCTGTCGGGGACCGGCTGAGGGCTGCGGCTGCGAAAGCGGCAGTTCGCAAACAATCCACTCGTTTTTCTTTCCACTTTGGCGACGTCGACAGCCGGGCGACAGGACCGCATGGTCGCTTCACGTTTCACATCGTGTTTCCCTTGCCCATGAATTGTAAGCTCGATCGCATTCCCTTCGCGCGATGCGGCAATGCTTCCATGTTGCCAGGGGCGGTGGCCAAGCCGCTGGCTTTAGAGAGAGCCTGACTTGAAAAGACATAACGTTTGACGTGGGCCCCAAAGCAGTGGACGTGGTGTTGGAGCTCTGGTCGGCGACCCCGTGGCCTTGCCTTTTCTTAACATCCCTCCTTTCACAAAGTAGGATGATCGATTATTCAGAAGCCACAATGATATCTGAGGGCTTAAAGGCAATAAAGCAGCCATCCTCCTCACGTTGTTGTTGAGAATGCAATCGGATGATAGCTTCACGCAGAAGTTCTAGACAGAATGTGCACGACGTGGCTTCGCGACTTCTCAGTTAGCCCTCGCAGAGAACGCAGAGAACCGGCACCTGAAACGGCAGATGGCAGGTCTTCAGGAAGAGGTCAAAAGGCTGACCAGGCGCAGACGGTGCTGGAA
This sequence comes from Symbiodinium necroappetens, assembly GCA_905231915.1. Lineage (NCBI taxonomy): Eukaryota > Dinophyceae > Suessiales > Symbiodiniaceae > Symbiodinium > Symbiodinium necroappetens. Next base: position 34,331 of record CAJNJA010077807.1, read on the forward strand.
CGTGCGCTTCCGGAAGAGAACACAACCCGATATGTTTGATAGCCTCTGCCATGATCGAAAACGGCTGCTCAGCGCGCTCGAACAACATACAGTAAATCTAGCCAATAGAGGTAGAAAACACTCAGATTCAGCTATTACATGAGTTTCCTGCGCACTGACTCTTTGGAATGGTGTAACAGGCTTCAAGCCGCACCGACATGTTGTCCAAGTCGCCATCAACCTCGGTGCGGGTTGTAAGCTGACGGCTGTTGCCCCAGAATCCTTCGAATTCCTGACTGTTTCAGGCGTGTCGAGCTTAATGCCCAAATCCAAATCTCTTGTTCAAGTTGAAGGTGTCGAGCTTTTCGGGTTTAGTGTTTCTGTTTTCCCGTCATTGTATTCTTCATTGTGCATCGACTTTCTTTTTGAACGATCTTTAAGGGAAAGAAAGGGAAGGGCAAGAGGAAGGCGAGAAAGGGAGAGGGAAGACAGGCGCAAAGAAAAGAAGGAAGAGGGGAAGACAGAGGAAGGAGAGAGAGAGCGAGAGAAACAACAGACCCAAGATGACAAGTGGGAAAGAGAAGAGGGATTTGCAGAAGAAGAGAGGGAGAGAAACAAGGAAGATGAGCAAGGAAAGATGGTGAAAGCGAGCTTTCCCCCCATTCCCCGTTCTTTTCATGCCTCTTTTCTTATGAAGAGGAAAGGAATAGAGCAGAGTCACAGGAAGAAGATAAGAGAAAAGAAATCCAAACAGACCAGGGAAGGAGGAGGAATTGACCCCCCTCTCTTCCTTTCTGTTCTATGTTCCATGAACAGTCAGTGACCATCAGAGTTTCGAGTCAAAATCTTCGGTGGCTCGCAGTTACCTTCAAGGAATACAGCCGCCACCCCACACAGGGAACCCGGACCCTTGAAGGCACCCACACCCGTGTGATCACATCCCTTCCAGGAACACTGGCGCAAATAAAGTTGTTGCTGGTGCTTGCATGTATGGGCATGCCTCACCCAACCTGTCCCCCCCAGCCCCAGTTGCGTTCCGAGCCTAATGGTTGTACCACTCATGAGGGGTGTGCCCTGTGAGCCGCTTGACCTTTTCTCTCCCCGTATCTTCCGCCAGAGGGGGCATATTAATGGGGATAAGGCGGTGGTTTAACGGATCGGGGGTAATCACTCCGACTGACTCTCGTGGACTAAGCCTTTAAACCCCGAAGCCCCCGGAACGACGGCCAGGTGCATGCCCTCGGAGGATGAAGGGGCAGCCGATCTGAGGAGGAAGCCAAGGGGAGAAGAGGGATTTCTGGGGATGTAAAGGGTTTTTTTGTTTGGGTCCTATAAGGGTTCTATGAGGGTTTTGTGGATGTTTGACGGGTTTCGGTGGTATGTCATGTTGTACATACATAGACGGACTCTAGTGCTATGCTATTAGTAATGAATCAGGCTTCTATTCCGCGAGGGTTTACGAGTTTAAGGTTTTGGGGCTTTGGGTGTTCAGAGTTTTGGGCTGAGTTTCGAAGTTTAGAGTTTGGGAGGGTTGGGTTCAGGAGTTTAGGATTTGGAGATACTTTGGGGTTCGGGGATTTGGAGCGCGAGCCGTGCTCCAAGGAAGGCTAGCAAGTAAGCTTGGGAAAGCGCAGTCAGACTCAGCCCAGATGGGTTGCAGATAGACAGTCTGATATAAGGTTTCAGCGGCCTAAGACCTGGATAAATAGCCCACAAGCTCCTGACATCCTTGAAACCTCAAACCCTGAAGCAGTAAAAACCTTCGGCACGACGCCGAAAACCCGCACTCGCCAGGTAAGCTCACTGAAGTCACCGAAGTACTTCTGGCTTCAGGGTTTCTGGGTCTCGGAAGTCCCGAGAGCTCTAGGTTTTAGGGTTCAGGAGTAGTTACGTGTCTAGAGTTTAGGGCTTGGCAGGGGAGCCTTAGATAAGCTAAACTCTCAAACCAAGCTTTAAACCCTTCCGGGATTTCAAGGCTTTCTCCCTGAAGGCGCACCTACATCCTTGCGGGCTTAGCTGCGGCCTTTGGAACGATCCTCCCTGCCCCCTTCGCTCTTTGACTGATCTTCCGGTATAGTCTGCGGTTGCATAAGGGTTCTACAGGGATCTCTCGGGTGTCATAGGGATCTCTATAGCAGTGTTGGGGTTAGTGTGAGTTTCTTCTGCAGTGCTGGCTTTGGGGTTCCGGCCCGGGGTTCGGATTTTCTGGACTGTCCACAATTCTATGGTTGGTAGGATTGGCAGGTCTTTGTTTGGGTTCAGCTCGAGGGTTCTAGTTGTCGCGAGGTTCTTTGGCAGCCTCTTGGGTTTAGATGGCGCTGTGCATGTTCTTGTCGCTTCATTTCTGTTCTTTTAGTGGAGGGTCTCGGGATTTTCACTTGTAACGCCAGCTATAGCAAATATTCCCAGCATTGAGAGCATTGAGTTGTTTCGGTTTCCTGAGGTTAAGGATCCTCATTCCTCCAAAACCATTTGGTCCAAAACCCAAATCCCGGCAAGAATCCTTAATCCTTTGAGCCTCAGGCCATGTATTTCCTTCCCTGCAGTAGAAACACTCTCCCTGAAATCCCGAAATTTTATGCCCGGTACATCCCTTGCGGCAGCTGCTAGTGCAGCCTTCGACCCCCCTCGCAGCCTACAGCCGCAAACCCTAAACCCTGAACATAGCGTCAAGCCGCAAGTTCGAAGGTGGCAATGATCCTTGTGGCTGAGATCGCCAGCGCTGGCACGGAGAGACACGCCAGCGAGGACGAGTTCATGACAGGACGGGAAAAGAGGGCCTAGACCTTCCTAGACGAAACACTAAAACCCAAGAGGAACCGTCATGATCCGCCATTGCCATCTTGGCCAACTTCATTGCAACACAATTCTGCCTCAGCCGAAGACCCTCATCGTCTGCAGGTATACCTTCTTTGCTTCTGCTATAATCTTGCCATACCCCGAAACCCTATTTCAATTATCAAGGTCCGTGGGCTACATTCAGGAGTTAAGCTTTCTCATGCTTCGACTCTCAGGTTAAGGAGATGCAGGATGCAGAGTTGGTTTCGGGTCCATCGATTTCGGCCAGAGGGGCAAATCTGAGAAGAACGGCCCAAGCTTTACCAGCTCAAAAGCCGAAGCTTTCTACCCAACACCTGGGACCCTTACCCCATAATTCAACCAACGCCTTTAGTGGTATTTCCGACTCGGGCTTCGGGTTCGGGCGGTTCTTCGGCATTCAGAGGAAGGCAGCAGCGTGTTTAGCAAACGGGGTGTAGTAGTGAGTAAGAACCTTCATGGGAACCCTTTCCGAATGTACAAGATTTCTTCGGCTTCGATTCATCGACGTTTTGCTGTACCCGGGAGCAGGACGAAGACTCCCTCGGAAGGTCCTTGCCTTTTTGGTGCCCGCAGGAGGCTTAGCCTTTCACATGTTTGGGAAGGGCTGGATAGAAGTGCCTTATCACTAGATTTGGGGTGTGTTGCGGTATGATATTGGGACTATCTTTCCCATCTCCGCCTCGTCCTGGAAGGCTTGGCTGCAGCCGAGGCCTAAGCCTCAACTTACACCCTCAACACTCAGGCTTAGTTCTCTTTGACGGCCACACATATCCTTTCGGAATATGCCAAGTCCCACCTGCTTCTGTCGCGTCCTACTTATATCATGAGTCATTTGAGCCCACATAGCCTGGGACCCCAAGGCCACAAGCTCTACACCCCAAACGCTATCCCCCATCCTTTGATGCCTAAACCCATTCCAGAGCTAATCGATTGCAACCTTACCGTGAAAATCCTCATTCTTGAGGCAGCTACTGCATCCTTTGTGATGCGCTGGGCGATTGTCGCCACGCCCCTCACCAGCCATCCATACTACGCCGCCTGGCTCGGAGGGTGGTGGTACTTTGGATTTGGGCTTGGTGCTTCGGGTTCAGGGGCTTATAGGTTCAGGTTGGGACTGAAAGTTCAAGGTTTGGGGTGGCAGTTGGAGTCTGGGACGATCCTTGGAGTTTTTGGGTCGCCTGCCTCGTGGTCACTTCCGGGCTTACGTGCTTGCTCACAACTCCCAAACTAACAAGGTAAATAACAGTGTGCTATGGCTGTGGTACTTGCGGTAGTTCTTAAACCGTGGTGTTCCTAGCAAGAAGACCTAAAGCTTTTCTTTATGGTTGCACCTAGCTAAGTTTCGGGGCTTCGGGTCCATCCACCCCAAGCCCCAAACCTTCAGTCCTAAACCCTAACCGGCCCTAACCTCTACATTCAGGTCGATGGCCATTTCCATCTTCTCATGCCATATCAATAACCCGCCCGCATACCGTTGTACGGAACCGCTTCAATAGACCCGCTAGAAACGAGCAGCCCCTTCCCAAAAAAAAGCCTCGAACGCCCTCAACCTCCATCCTCCGGAGGCCAAGCCCTACGACAACCTCTCCGTGTTCCTGGGACTGGGCCTGGGTCTTCTCGCAGCGGCAGCGGCGTTGAATCTCGCATTCTGTTAGTTTTTGGAGGGCTTTGGGTTTAGGGTTAAGGGTTTAGGGCTTCCGCTGGGGTTTCAGAAAGTTTAGGGGTCCGGGGTTGTTTTTGGTGCTACTAGCGATTTAGTTTAGGGTTCTGCAGTTCCCAGTTGTCCAGGCGTGTTTTGAAATAGGAAGCCTATTGCTCAGGACTCCAGATTCGGATCCTCATGCTTTGCATGAGGATCCCATTTTGGTTGGCGGAGATCACGACTCATGAAAAGTTCAAGTGGTGTTTAGGGGTCATACAGATCTTATGCGCGTCTTTGTTTTGCAGCTGTCCTGAACTTCCTGAACTATCGGCAATGGTGTCAGGTCTGATTCGGATCTGAACCATTCTGGAATGAAGTGGTGCTTCAGACGACGTGAGTGTTGTTCCAAAGCTTTCGGTGCTTAAGGGCCCACTGTTCGGCAGCAAGAGCACCCTCTTCAGCTTGTCAACAGTTATCCGCATACCCAGATTGAGTGTATTGTGCCCTCTTCTTGAATCTTGCTTCGGCAAAGCCCTAAACCCTAAACTTTACCTAAACCGTAATTGGCTGGATCAAGGCCCCCAGTTTCCGAAACTTCCCAGGATCTTCGTTCTCCTTGGTGCTATCATCAAGGCTCGGCCACGTGGTGGGAACTGAGGAAATATAGGGGCCTAAGGCATAGGTTGTCTTATGGTTTCTGCATTACTATACGAACACATGCCATGAGACCAGTTGTTGGGCACTGAGTGACCAGGTAACAGAGTCTTTGGGGCTTACAAACGCTGCATATATGTTCTTATGTATACTGAGAATGATCATATACAAACCGCAAGCACCTTTCGTCTGACTATAAAAGCTTCTGCATCCCAAACTGTACACCCTAGGCCCTCTGCTCTAAGCCCTTAACCTTCCACTACTGGTTCCGATCTTCAGCTCCAAGTGGGAGATGGAGAACACTTGGGCGCAGTATTGAAGACTTGCAGATCAATGTCTCGAGTTTGGAGCTTGAAGCCCCAAGCCCTCAACCTTAAAGCCCAAGCCCTAAACTCGTAGATTCGGGGGCGAAGTTCGAAAGGCTCTTGGGTCTGGGGCGAGGGTTTTCTGTCGCTGCCGCTGTCTTGTCGGCTAACAGGACCGTTAGCCACCTTTGACGAAAAAGAGCAATAGTGACAACAACCAACAACGACCAACAACAACCACACCACAGCACTATTTCAATAGCTGCTGAAACCACAATGTTGATGATTCGTAGTGAATCATCGCATCATACCAGGCATGAGATATTTAAGACGGATTAGGATCCAAGCTTCCTCGAGCCAAGCCGAACAACAGCCAACACGCCCGCAGCCGAAGTCGCAATCTGTTGTCGGTTAGAACACGCCGTCATGGCTTACTAGGTGTGGTGCTACAGTGTACATTACGATACAAACAATGCTGTAACGATGCGAACCACTGAGTCGTGCTCTCGAGATGTGCAGATGCTGGTACTATGGGTTATGATAATGGTGATGGCATTGTACTGATGGTGACGATGATGACGATGATGATGATGATGAGATTTTCGTGGTTGCCTGATACCGCTGCATCAGGTGATCTTCGGCTTGATCGGCCGTCCGCTTGAGAGACGGCTGGGAAAGCCACTCGGCGAAGACCCACAGGGGATGGCTTTGCAAGAATGTCAGTGCCGTTGCTGTCACTGTAGAGCCTAGGCCCTGAACCATGGACAAAAACAGCAGAGCCCTAAACCCTAAGCCTAGGCATGAGGGAGCCTTTCGTGGTGAAGTAGGATTTGCCGCTGGAGTTGTGTCGACCATGAAGACTTTGTGTTGGGGTTGGTGCGGTGATTTTGGGTATTGGGGGGTGCATATACCAAAGTCCAACATGTTCTTGCCTTCTTGGGCTAAAGGCTTTTTGCACTTTCTGGGTCGGGAAGGGTTTGCGCAGCGTAAGCTCTCAATGGAAAGTCTCAGACCCTCAGAGCCCGCCGGCAAGCACCCGAAGCTCTTAGAACCCCCAAACTGCAGACCTGAAGATTCCAGAAAACCCTTTCTGTATCGACAAACCTCCGAAGTGAAGGAAATTTTCTTATTTAAACACGAAGCGAAGGAACCGGAGAGGAGGGCCCAGAGATTGTCGAATCTCTTGGAGTGTCGCTTTTAGGCCTCAGGCGAGAGTTTATATCGGTTTTTTGTGGCTTCGGGCTTATATAGTCTATTGATTCTGGGATTTAGGGCTTAAAGGTTTTCAAGTTTGGGGTTTTGTGGGTTGTAGGTTTTTGGGTGGGTTTGTGGGCTAAAGTTTGGGGGGTTTGGGGCCCCGGGATGTTCCCAAGGGGCCCTGGAGCCTCCGCAGGCGCCCGCGGCAGGTGGTCCTCGCGTCCCTCGCAGGCCTCATCACGGGTGCGGCTTGGTTGGGAAGATCGTTTCGTGCAGGGTTCAGGTGTGAGGGCTGTATATGGGGTTCACTCTAGCGGTTATTTAGGGCTTCCGTGGTGTGGGGTTTTGAGTCTTTGTGGCTTGACTGGCCTGAGGGCTTTAAGCTTTAAGTTGCATGGCACAGGGCTCTTCCAGGGCTTTTGGGAGTCACCTTCGGTGCTTCGGGGTGCTTCTCTTGGAGTCTTAGTAGGAACTTGCTGAAGAAACCCCTGGTCCGACAGTATGAAGATCCGCAGAAGTCTGAATCAGTTTAGTAGTAGCTGCAGTAGTAGTCCAGACATCCCCACTAACGCCTTTAGGTGGCCGTGTTGGTAAACTCTACGGCTCTACGGTCCTCAAACCCTGAGCCTCAGAACTCCCAAACGCACAGAAGCCCCCCGAGGTGGCCAAACCCCTTAGCTCCAAAATACTAAACCCTTGAGCTCCCAGTTTGGGGGATTAGGCGCCTTACGGTTTAGGAATTTAGGGTTTAGGGGTTTAGGGTTTCGGGCCCTTGGGGGTTTAGGCTTTAGGGTCCGACTCCAAGGTGGCCACGTTCATGTATCCCCTGGCGATCAGCAGCGGTAAGTCGGCCATGGAACCCACGATGAAGCGTCTTGGCTCTTGAATAGTGCTCCTGGTTTCTTGGATCCCAGATGCTTGGTAGGGGTTTCGATGAAGCTTTTGATTACGAGGGTTCTGTACAGGTTCTATAGAGGGATCTATATGTAGGGGTTCTATGAAGATTTTACGAGGGTGCTGTACAGGTTCTATAAGGGGATCTATATGGGCTTTGTGGGGATTGTTGGCTCTGGAAAGTCTGCCGTTGCGCTTCTTCTTTAAGGTTTGAGGGTTTGCGGGATTTTGGGGCGTTTGGGGTGAGGGATTTTGGGGTTAAGGGTTTGCAGTGTACGATGTCGGGCACAGATTTGGATGTTGGGTTGCCCCAGCCAAAGCTAACTACGCAGCCGCAGCGCATTGCTGCCTACTTTGTTGGTTTTCGAGTTCTGCACTGCAGACAAGCGAGAAAATGGATATAACATGGGCTCATCTTGGATTCACTTGTTATTTCCCCATTCGGAGCGAATGAGGTTGTGATTGCACACGACCCTGAGTAGAAATACTGGCCCCAGTCGCAAATTTTAGGCCAAGAACCGACGTCGTACTCCAACCCCGCTTACCCAAGCCTAAACCCCCGAACAAACGCCAACCCATGCGGCTTCCAAAACCCCGCCAAAGTCAAGAACCCAAAGGCCTGAGCCCTTATCCGCAAGCTGCCAAGCCCTAGAGCTAAAACCCTAACCTCTTTAACCCGAGCCCTCAGAACGGTCACGTCTCAATCCTGAACTCTTGAACCCTGCATGAACTCCAAAGACCCTAAGACCCTAAACCCCTAAGCCCCAAACCTCTAAACCCTAAACCCAACCCTTGAAGCTCTCCTAAACCCTAACATCTAGACTCTGAGGTTCGCACTTTTCCTGACCACCACCGACCTCTTAGGCCGGCCTAAAGCGGGCCAAGAGAGCATAAGGTGCTTTAGGGTTTAGGGTGTAGGACATAAGACGCCTTGAATTCAGCAATATGCTATTGGCTTGTAAGGTTGGTCTTGGACTAGAGGCTAGAAGCACTATAGAACGTAAACTTATAGAGGGTGTGCTTTACTCCCCTGATGTTGTTTGATGTTTGCCAGACAAAACCCCTAAATTCCAGACACTTCCTTACACTCTAAACACCCTTAACCTCCCAGGGCCTGAACTCCCAGAACTTCCCTAGATTTTAAAAGCCCGCCTAAGCCCTAAACCCTATAAAAACTGAGCCCTCAACCCAAAGCACAAATCGGATCGAGAAGTGTACCAACAAAACCCAAAGCCCTGAACTCTTAACCAAATATTCGTCGAGATGTCGTGGAAACCCGGGGGTGCTCATCCGCAAGTCGCTTACAAGTATTTTGGAATTCAGGGCTTTACGGTCAAGGTTATTTTGGGGCTCGTTTAAGCGCCAAATCCCAAAGGTTGCTGAATTTCTGGAGTTCAGGCTCCAGATTCTAGATGAGGCTTGATTCGGGTGATCTCTGAAACCTGGTCGCAGAAACAAGTCTCATCTTGTTCAGGGCAAAATTGTGGACCAGTTAAGGAAGAATCACGTAGAAGTGTCGATGCAAGCTTTGGAGCTTGTGGCAGGTGCTGCTGTGGCCAAGTGTGTGGCATATTGGGCCTGTGCTCACGGCGGTGCTTGGGATGCAAGCCGGACAGCGAGTCTCTACCACATCTGTCTTCGATGCAATCAGTTTTGTTTTTCTAATCTCCTGCTTCGCTGCACATTTCGTTTCTCCTGTCTTTTCCTTTAGCCACGACTGCCCGACATCTTATTCCAAATTCCTGTTTCACGATGGATCTAGCTTGGCGGACGTCCTACACCTCAAACCTAAGCCCTGAAACCCGGCATGGTTCGGGTGCAAAAGTGTGGGCTTAGCATCCCCGGTACTCCCAGCAACCAAACCTTGGTTTTCGGGGCTAAGGGGTGTTCAGAATGTAGGCCGACGTCGCCGGGAATTGCAGGCCGTGCGATTTGATGCCAACCAAGGTCAGGTCACGAGCATCGACTGTCAATTGGTGATTTGTCGATGCATACATCTATTAGAGATGTGCGTGTATGCATATACACATGTGTACATGTATAGAGATACGTAATACTTTGTCTGAAGCGTAAGCGACCCTGAAGATTGAAGAACCGAAGCTTTCGCAACCCGCTGGAGGCCTCGTGGGCGGAATCTTCTTTCCGCTCCTCTACTACGGCTCCTCCCTCTGCATTAAATACTAAACCCAAGACCCTTATAAACCCTAAACCTTGAACCCCTTCAATCGCTAGGCCTCCTGAACCCTGAACTCTAACCTTAAGTTAACAATTCTCAAGAATGAAAGAAATAGAAACTGTGTGCCGTTGTTCGCCTGGACCCCTTAATAAACCGGCAATTTCAGCCGCCACCCCCAGCCCCGAAAATCCCGCCTCAACCCAGCCTTGAAGCCCGAAAAGCCCCAGCCCAGCCCAGAACCTACCCAAGTTCCGCCCAGCACCTCAACTCAAAAGTAAAGTGATTTAGGGTTCACACTTTATGGCCTCCCTGAACGAAGCAGTTAATGGATATCTCGCATGTTTTCATCAACTCATAGGTTTATCTGCTGAAGGAGTTTGGTCGAGGTTGGGCAGTGTATGAACTCGAGTGTTGCAATACATTGTTCTAGTGTAATCTACTCTTGCAAGGCTTTGTCCAGACTCCCAGGCAGCCGGTAGCGTTTCAACCAGCAGATGCTTTTGACATCTCCTTTTCTGCCTTGCAGGAATCCTCACTCGTAGTGCGGGGGAAGGATCCCCGAATCTGAGAGTCTAAACTGTATCCCCCTCAGCTTTGCACCACACACCGAAACGATCCTACACCCTGAAAGCCGCAGCCTTTGTCTGTGAAACTCTGAGCCCTAACAGAAGACCCCAAGCCCCAAGCGCCAGATCCGAAAGGTCTGACTCTCGGAGAGGTTTGTGCGAAAGTCTTCAACATTAGCCTTGCTCCAAGTCGCGACGCCGTTTTGTTTCAGTTCAGGCTTCGGGTTTGACCGGATGCTCCAGAATCTGTAAGAGTTCTAATGCACAAGGGCTCTATTCGTTTGTTACGGTTCCTTTGAGGGTTTGTAACGGCTACAGCCATAGCTCTTTCAAGGGCCTCGGGGTCTTGCAGGGCGGTCGAGACTTCATGGTCAACGGTGGAAGGCTTGGGCTGCAGAGTCTGCGGGGATGGCTTGGGCTGCAGGAAGGACTCCACGGCTTCACGGGTAATGGCTTTAGGGCTTTTATGGATGAGTGGTGCCGCATGTGCCTTCATTTCGGGATACAGGTCTTCGCCTGCGTCTCAGGGCCTCGCCACCTCGACCCATCCCTAGTGCACTTCGGTGTTGGGGGGCGTTGGAGCAAGCCTTCCCGACATCCCAAAGCCACGCTTCGGATTTGGGAGTCTTCTGTGACAGGGCCTGCCTTGCTTTGGTGTCTCGCTTGCTTTCTCCCCTCTCACTTTCAGGCTTGGGGTTAAAAAACAAGCTTGCAGCTAAACTTGTGTCACGCTGCTGACCTAGTAGAAAGCATGGCTTGTTGGATGCACTGCCACAGACGTTTAAGTTTAAGTTCAACCTTCTTGCAATAAAAGACTACAAGCTGCCCTGAACCGTAAATGCCAACCCCTCAAGCCCATTCACAACCAACCCGCCCTTATCAGCACATTGAGGCCGGGCAGTGGCTGTACCAGTGATGCTGGGTGCAGTGCCTGGCGCGCTGCTCCCTGCACCGCTACTTGGAGTGTTAAAGTCTGGAGTGTTAGAGTCTGGAGGATTGGTCAGGACTCAATCATACCAAGGATGATAATGATAGAAAAACAAAAGCTTGACTGTAAGGTGCATGGGCTGTGGTTGGAGTCTGGTGGAGTCTTCAGATTTGGATTTTTGGGTGGCTCGAGATGGTGTGGGCATCCTCAGGCGGTTTCGTAGAGCATTTAGGGTACAGGGTTTCGGATTGTAATAATAATAGAGAGAACACATGTAAACAATGGCATGCTCAGCTGATTCCCGATAAGAGTGACACCCTCAGATGGTTGAGGTGGCTGTTCAACACACTCGCCCAAAATTCATCTTGTTCTCAGAAAGGTGAAGAGAACGCAGTATGTATTTCAGCGAGAAGCTCCGCACACCTAGTGGAGCAATGGTCGCTTTGCAACCTCTTTCGGGCTTGCGGAGCTTCGTAGAAGTGCTTTATCCCAGTTCAAGCCCAAACCCTAAACTCTAAACCCTGTAGTTCCCAGACACAAAACCTAAATGCAACCCCGGACTCGCTCCGTTTGTGGCTGTCGGCTGAGGCTTACGGCGCTGTCCTTTCCTGTGGGGCTCTTCGTCAGGACCTCAAGAATCACCGAAAAGGTTTTGTCAGCGCTTGTTCTAAAGCGGGTTCCATTCAAGGCACCCAAACTACTCGTCGTCTATTATATTGAGGAGTTTCTGAACGTCCAGGCTGGCTTGGCGTCATTTTCTCAGGTGCACCCCGAGATCCTTTCTGATGCTCCTTATGGCCTTTTCGAGGTATCTGTTCATAGCTAGTCTGGACGCTCAGATTCCCGAACCACCTCGTGCCAGTTCTGGAGTCTTTTTGCTTGTTAATATACGGGCCTTTAGAATTAGAATTGAATCGGGCCATAGCATACTATATATGCCCCACAACCCATTCTGATTAATTATTAAGGCCCCTACAGTACTTTGCCAGCTCGGTTTAGTCCAAGAGTCAGGGCGACGGCAACTGCCGGAAATTGTCTCATGCTGCCTTTTTTTTAGGGGCTCGGGCAACAGCTGACGAGTGGCGGAGGATGCCTTGAGGCTAAGCCTGATGCGGATGCAGCCACCGTTTCAGGTTGAGGCCTTCGCCTTCCAGCTCCAGCGAAGGATTGAGACGTAGAACGCCCTACCCACTGCGACAGAACGGCTGGTGGGCCCTACAAGGGGCCCCAGCGCCTGCAATCCAGGCCCAACCTGTTGGCAGCAAATGCTATAAAGTTATAAAGTTAAGGTTGGTCTTCCGGCTGGGTGCCTAAGCCCGAAAGGGTTCCTGCAGCTTAGACTCAATGCCGGCAAGCAGCCATCGAAGGCAGTATAAGTGGAAGCCTCCACAGCCCGAGGTCACAGGACCGGTGCAGACTGTGCCCATCCTGGTTGCCATCGTCACGGCCTCCATGCTTGGAGCCCAGCTGAATCAGAGGTGCTGCTTGTTCAGGTGTTGGGGTTGGGCGGTTTCGTGTTTTTCACACAGGGTGATCTGTGCCTATCAGAGGATGTAGTCTAGGCCTTCAACAAAGCCGCCCCGAACTCGAAACTTCGAGGTCCCAATCGCACAAAGCCCCAAAAATACAGCCGAAGTCCCCACCTCCAAGTCACCCAAGTCCTACACCGACAACTCGCAGACCTTTGATTGCCCCGGTAAAGTTATCAAAAGATATTACTTCCAACCCCAAGCCGACGACTCGAAGACCCCTTGCCAGGCTCCTGGTGGGCAGCGGCTTTCTCGAGAAGCTCATGGTGAAGAGGGCCTAATCTTTAGGGTTAGGCTAAGGAACTCGGACCCTAAGTATTCTGAACTTGTCTGGAAACTGAGGGTTTCTCCGGCTTCCCGCTCTTCTGGGGTCTCCTGGATTGGGGATCGAATGAGGCTCAGCGAGTCGTCGAGGTGACTAGGGTGCATGGATTTTCGGGGAAGTCTCCTCACAGGGGAGTTCCTTCACTGTCTTTGCGTAGTCATCGCCAGCGTTTGTGCATTGAGAGTTCCGCCTTTAACTTTGCGGGCTCCTCGATGCCAAAAGCAGCCAAATCTGTCACTATGCCATGCGGGTGAAGGGACAGCACGGAAGTCTGAGGCCATGCAAGCGAGTCCGTATGACCAGTGTGTAAGAATCAGGTCTCTGACTAAAGCCTTGAAGCCTACACAAAGGCTAGGTCCCAGGTCGGGGGTCTGAGTGCAACCTTTTCATGTGCCGATGTGTGAGCAATCCGAGTGCCACTCAAGCCGCTGGTGCATGCCCTAGCATCCGGAAAGTGTCCGGAAGCTTAGTTGTCAGAACGGGAATTGGAGTTCTTGGTGTAGGCGTGCTGCATTGGTACCCAGGAAGACATGCAATGCCCGCCGGGTCAGTTGAAGCAAGTCATCTAGACACATAGGCATCGTTAGCTACTTGAATCCTGGAGCCCCAAATCAGAAGCCATGAGCCATGGGGCCACGAAGGGCCAAACCTCAGACGCCCGACATGCGAAAGCGCTCAAAAGCAGGGGCAATAAAAGAGAACCTTCCCCCCCCCAACATGGACAGTCCTAGACCCTGATTCCTTGGTATTCAATCACCAAAAAAGCCGAGATAAGGGATTCACCTGGAGAATCTTTTGTGAGATGAATTCTTGCCCGCAGAGATTTGGTGCTCGTTTGAGCACTGTTTTGTTCATTGATGTACTTTAGCTCGCTTCGGGAGAGAATCGTTCGAATTGCAGCGAAACGTTCGTTTAGGAATAAGAAAGCGCTCAAACACTCAACTATGCTGATGTTCATGATGCCGTTATGACATCAAGATTTTCAAAGCTATGACGCACTCTCAGCTTTTTCATGGATCCTTCGCTGTCGAGCAGCCTGCTTCTGAAGTTGCTTCTTGTATGCACCTAGCATCTTCTGCATGCAGTGGTAGGTGCAACTGAGTGCATGCGTGCCACACCTCCTTGCTGTCCTGGCTGTCATTCCTATGAAACCCTTATGCAGCAGGCTCGATCTTAGCTGCCAAGCGTCATACACAGGGTTCTAGAGCGACATTGTACAACTTGCGGTTCTGCACACACAGTGCTGCTCAGAAATGCGACTGCATATGCAGCTCGGGCTTGTACCGATTTTTGTTGAATGACTTCCAGGTTGTGGTCTCCTTGCATCGTGGCAGGTGCGCACACCCAGCCTGAGATGGGTTAGACTTCTTTTTGGGCACCGTGATCGTCCTGACATGTAGGATAGTCAAGCGCACATGCCAGGAATGTAGCGATCTAGCGTGCGCGGATCTGCCTGAATCTTCAGGAGTTGTTATTAGTGGTCCTCCAGCTCAAGAATTTTCGGCTTCATCTCAGCAGCCAGCCTGAGTTTTCGAGAGTTGGGTTTCTGGGATTGCATGATAAGTAGCATCTGAATGCACACGATGCAAGAAAAGATGCTTGATACTGTTTTGGCCCAGAAGAGTTCAGCTTGTCCTGTCCGGAAGCATCCCCAAAACCGTTGATGTAGACAGCGAGCACACCTCATATTTCTCTAAAGCTAGCACGATGTGTTTTACGCTGCTTGGCGACACTTCTCATCAACTAGTAACTAGCTTGGAGACGATTGCCTGCAGGGATCTGGAGGGCAGTTTCGCACCCGTAAAGTCCAATTCAAACCACGCCTGAAACCCCAAATTTGAATCCACGCCCTTAGACGTACAAAGCCTGCAACCTCAAACCCTAAAGCCCAACCCCGACACCTCCAAGCCCAACCGAACCCCGTTTGCAGAAGTCTACTGAGGTCAAGACGGCCATTCCAAGGCAGTGAAACGTAAGCCTTTCCGAGGCCTGAAGGTCGGCCGTTTCAGGAAGATGACGGGACCTGTAGACTCGTGGCCAACACAAGGAGTGGTTGTACCAGCCGCAGCCACTGGCTCCGAACCGACTTGGTCTCGAATGAGGCTTGCGCTGCCCCGTAGATTGTTCACTCGGAATGAAGCCTTGGAAGACGCTCGAGGAGTGCCCGGACAAGGAGCCCCAGGACAGAGTTCGCTGCATGTCTGTCAAAGTCATCGCCGGGGTGTAAGATGCCAACCGTCGACAGTAAAGCTCCACTGCATTCATCCAGAAATGCGATTTGCTCGTGTTGCCGGCAGGCAGTCTTTATCTGCACTCGCAAATTACATGCTCAACAAGTGTACGAGAGACGGATGCATTACGATGTGAACTGCAGAGTATGCAGGAGACTATGTGAGCTCTTGCAAAGTCAAGGCGGAGTTTGGGCGATGATTTGGTTTGTAGACACGGGGTTTTGAAGACCTTCTGGCGGGAGGTCTGTAAATGGAGCCTCATCTGGTGTTGCAACTTCCTACGGCCCCAGCTAACATTGGTCAATAGGAATGCTATTTAGATGCTCGTGTTGATACTGATTAAGTATGATGATGATGATGATGACGGTGGTGATGATGATGATGATACTGTGCTTGACAAAAAGTGGGATGATCGCGGGTGTGGCTTTTCAGCAGAGATCGGCCGGATGCTGGCAGGGGTCTGAGCTTTAGCAATAACAGCAATCATGAAATGGAACCCGAGGATGAAGAGAGCTTCAAACCAGGACCTGAAGACGCTGGCACACTCTCCACCCCCCAGGCTTCGTCCTGATGTCACACTCTCCGTTTGCTTAGAAGGCCAGAA
>CAJNJA010077808.1:0-21317 GCA_905231915.1 Symbiodinium necroappetens
AGACTCACACTAAACCCCAAACCCTAAACCCTAGCCCGAAACTCACGTGGTCCTGGATCGCTGCGGCCCGGCAGGGGCCAGGATAGCACACGTGACGGCCTTGCTTGAAACAATGGCTTAGTGTTTAGAGTTTAGGGGTTTAGGGTTTAGGGGTTAGGGCCCTTAGGGTTGCCAAGGGGGTTAGGCTCTGGGTTTTGCGCTTAAGTTTTGGAGTTTGTGGAGAGATGCTTTATGCTTAGTCCTATCGAGGGTTCTTGAGGGTTTACATGAAGGCTTACAGTGCTTACAGTTCAGGGTTTTGGGTCCAGGGAGGGTTTCGGGTGGCTGCTTACTCCCGACTCGGACAATGCCCTCGATCATACGCCCTAAGTCAAAAACCCTAAACCCTAAACCCTGAACCCTAAACCCCCAAACCCCTAAACCCTAAACCGTAGACCCTGAACCCTGAACCCTAAACCCTAAAACCCTAAACCCTAAAACCCTAAACCCTAGACCCTACACCCTAAAACCCTGAACCCTAAACACTATGTAGCTCTCTTGGCCAGTCTGAGGCTTCGACGCACTTCAGCAGCTGAAGGAGATCAGCCTGGCAAGGGCCAAAGCTTGTCTAACCAGAGGTTTGTATTTGGGTTTAGGGTTTAGGGTTTAGGGCTTTAGGGTTTTAGGGCTTTAGGGTTTTAGGGTTTTAGGGTTTAGGGTTTCGGGTTTAGTTAGGCCCAGAGACTCCAAAACCCCTTAATTAAGGAACTGATACCTTAAACTATAATAGGAACCCTGATATGATTTAAAGTATATTCCTTAATGAAGGGGTTTTGGAGCCTCTGGGTAGCTCGGGCCTGTCTGGGAATACCATGTGGGACTGAAAGACTGAGAGGGTGCTTCGGATGTTTTAAGGGTTTGAGGCTTTAACGACATCCCAGGAGGGTGCAAGTGCATTACATGCTTTAGGGCTTATAGGGTTTAGGGCTTAGGGTTGTTAAGGTTTCCGGGTTAGGGTTTAGGGTTTAGGGCTTAGAGTTTAGGGGCGTTTTCCAGCTGCCAGTAAGTCTCCGTCCTAGCAGACAGAAGCCCGACAGATGGCATGCGACATATGGCCCTCGTATCCAATTCCTCGCGCAGCCTGCGAATCAAACCCTCCCATCTCACTTCGTTTTCGGTAAGCTCACGACTTGTGGTGAGTGAGCTACTGCTTTACCACAAGCCGAGTGCTAGATGATGGCTCGCCCATCGAGCGAGAGGGGTGAGGCGAAGGCTACAATTTCCTGAGTTCTCTTGTTTTTCGAGCCGGTGATCGCTTCAAGTATAAAGGACGCCTGCACGAACATGCCGACATTCTGCTCCTCTGCTGCTTCGTTGCCTCCAACATGTATGCCTACGATCCAGGCGCCCGGATCGTAGACTGGAGACGCCGAATCTCCCAGCTAGGGTGTCTGGGTTTAGGGCTTAGGGGTTTAGGGTTTAGGGCCCTGGGGCAATTGCTCGGGACGACATAAGATCGCTTCTGATGGTCTTGTACTTGATCGGTACGAAAGCCACATGTAGCGTTTAGGGTTACGGGTCTTGACTTCAGGGCTTCATAACGGCTCCAACAGCAACCTCTAAGGGTGCTGTGTGGGTTCTACACAGAGTAAAAAAACGGGCCCTGACTCTATGATTCGTATAAGGGCTTGAATAATTAGCAATACTATTTGGGGGGCTCCTTATGATAACTACAGCATATTATACCCCCAAACCCTACTCTAATGATTAAGGCCCCTATACCCTACACCCTTATAGTAACCCTTCTAGAACCCGTTAAGGAACGCTTTAAGGGAACCCTACTCCCCCAACCTTAGACTATGATTCGGGGCGTGCCTGCAGGTTTGGGGCTGTGGATTTCAGAGTCTCCGGGCTTCGGTTCAAAGCTCAGGGTGTGGGGACTCGGGCGAATTTAGAAGTGGTTGAGGGTTCAGGGGTTGCAGCGTTTAGGGTATAGGCGGTATAGCGGTTCAGGCTTTGGGGATGTGGGGTTTATGGTCCTATCGCTAACCCCCATGAAAACCCCAAAGCCCTGACGCCCTGCAGCCCTAGAGCCCTGAACTCTAAAAGCCGAAACCCTTGGACTGGCGGCTTTGCAAAAGGCACATTAAAGAATATATATACCTTAAACTATAATGGGAACCTTAAGATGATTTAAGATATATTCCTTTATTAAGGGTCTTGGAGCCTTTGGGTACGCATAACAGTTAGGCTTTAGGGTTTTAAGGTTTAGGATGAACTCAGGAATCCCAGAAAGTTGGAACATGGGCTTAGGAGGTTTAGTGCTAGGATCCCTTATACTCTACCCTCAGCAGCCTTGTAATGCTCCTGAAGCTGATCTTAGAAAAGCTGCTTCGCAGCAACAGCTTGCTCCTTGGAAACGGTGGCACGCGCCCTCTTGGCGCCCTGCACCTTGGCCTGCTCCAATGCTTTGGCCTTGTCGTAATTCTCCGCAAACTTGTCCCTGAACTCCTGCTTCTTCGCGTGCTCGGATGCTACCCACTCACCTACCTTCATCCAAAGGACTCGGCCGGTGTCCTTCGTGAACGACAAACTCTTGCCCGCCCTTGAGCACGCACCATTGCGCGTGCCAAACTTCGACGTGCCGCAGCACTTCTTGCATGCGAGAATGTGGTTCATATGCGCCGCAACAAGCGGCTTGTACCGGAACTGCGAACTCAGGTGTTCGGCGACAAGCTTGTCGACACGGGCTTCTTTGAGATCATCTTCAGTCGTTGCCCCGGCTGCGTCAGGTTGGCCGTCCTCGATGGCCAGGGGTGCTTGGCCTCTGTTGATGCCCATCCCTAGGCGCCGCAATCTCGCAGCCTCCCGCTGCATCAGCACCTCCCTCAGATTCACTTTTGTGGCCTTCACCTTCTTCTTGGCCGCGATTAAGGGCATGAGGAGAAACAGGCTCCCACTTTCTAGCTTGTACTTTCGGCTCCCTTAGCCCTAAACCCTATACTCTAAACAACAATAACCCCTGAGCCCTTAAAGGAACCCTTACAGGATCCCTTAACCCTAAACCCTAGAAGGAACCTTAAACCTACCGCAAACCCTAATTCCTAAACTCTAAACCTAGACCCTAACCCTTAAAGGAACCCTAAACCCTAAACCGTAAAACCCCGAAACCCTAAACCCCGAAACCCTAAACCCTACACCCTAAACCCTAAACCGTAAACCCTACACCCTAAATAAACCCCAAACCCTAAGCCCTAATCCCTAAACCCCTAAACCCTTAAAAGGAACCCTAGACTTGCTTTGCCGCCTCGCAAATCTGACCACCAAAGGTCCTTGGCTCAAGGCTGGGGGGACTGGGGGTCTTCCTACTAAAAGCCATAGCATGGTACTAGGCTTCAGGGGTTTAGGGATTTAGGGTTCCTATAAAAAGCATAGCATGGTACTTTCGGGTTTAGGGGTTTGGGAGTTAAGGGTTTAGGGTGTAGGGGATTAAAGGGTTGAGGGTGTAGGGTGTATAGCCCCCTTAACCCGAAACCTTAAACTGCGAACACCCTTAACCGTAAACCCTCAGGCACCTCAGACAACCAACTATGTTACGGCTCTACTAAACCCTAAACCCCCAAAATCACTCAAAACCCAAACCCAAAGGCGTGCATCTTAAACCCCTCAAAATCACTCAAAACCCAAACCCCAAAACCCCAGATGTTCAGAAAAGACCCTAAACCGCAGAGACGAGTGGAGAAGAGCCGACCAAAGTGGACCTTCGGCCCCGAGGCCCCCAAAGCCTCAAGTCAAGGGGCCTTCATAATCGTAAGGTATATATTCCTTAACCCAAAGGGTCCAAGTACTAGTATAGTATGTACTTTGGGGGCCCAAATAGATACTAAGTAGCTACTATAATGGTACTTGGACCCTTTGGGTAAAGGGGTTTTGGAGGCTCCGGGTGGCGTCTTGCCGCAGAGCCTTCGGGACTGGCGGAGGGGTGCGACGAACGAGAGCCAAGGAAGTATCGGTGTAAGGGCCCCATGCATCTACGCAGTACCTACAGGCTCCCTTTATGAAGTTTGGGGTTTAGGGTGTGGGGGTTTGGGGTTTAGGGTTTAGAGGGGTTTGGGGTTCCCCTCCCTAAACTGTTTGTAAAACGGCCCCTGAGCCACAATCCCTGATATCGGAGCTCTTATACACACTGCACCCTAGCCCCAAACCCTCTGGCCCCAAACCCATAATCTTGCAGCCCGAAGCCCAAAGCCATGAAACAACAAGCAAAACCCTGCATCATACGAACCTTGGTTAGCAGTCACCAACATCTAGGACGTTTTTCAGGTGGGCAGGTACTGTTCTAGGAGAGCCCAATAGAAGGTCTATATATACCTTATAGACGCCTTATAAAAGCCCTATATACCCT
This sequence comes from Symbiodinium necroappetens, assembly GCA_905231915.1. Taxonomy (NCBI): domain Eukaryota; class Dinophyceae; order Suessiales; family Symbiodiniaceae; genus Symbiodinium; species Symbiodinium necroappetens. The sequence goes on from CAJNJA010077808.1 coordinate 4,385, forward strand.
AAACTCCCCACCTCTAGTTTCCTTTAGAAGAAAGGAATCCTGAGCCGCAAACCCCTAAAAGGAAAACTACAGGTGGGGAGTTTAGGGTATATAGGGCCTCTATAAGGCTTCTATAGGGTATATAGACCGTAACTACCCACCTGAAAATGTCCTAGACTAAACCCTTAACCCCTAAAACCCTGAATTTCAGAATACACAGAACCGCGAGTCCGAACTACGAACATCACCGGACTAAAAAAAACTAGCAACAGAAACAGACACCAAACATCACTAAGGGCTTAGGGGGTTGGTGGTTCAGAGTTTATAATTTAATTAAGTAAAACCCTAAACCCTGATTCCGAAACGTAAACCCAAAACCCCTTAAACCCCCACGAAATCACTCAAAACCCAAATCCAAAACTTTAAATCTTAAACCCCGAATCACTCAAAACCCAAACCCAACACCCTAAACCCCTTAAACCCCAGAATCGCTCAAAACCCAAACCCCAAAACGCCAGATGTTCAAACAAAAAACCTTAAACCCTAAACCTAAACCCTAAACCCTAAATCCAAAGCCCTAATAAGGCTCACCAAAAGAAATTGCCAGGGCGCTGCTGGGAGAGGTCGCAATACTTTGAGGCCGCCTCTAGGAACTTCCTCTGGCCGCTGCTTGTTGGATCATTTTTTTTGGGTTTAGGGTTTAGGGTTTAGGCTTGTTGGATCATTTTTTTTTGGGGGGGGGAATTTCGTGTAGGGTTTGGGATTTGGTGGTTTCAGGGCTTAAAGGAAGCTCCCTTGGGGTTTTTGTAGGCCCAGAGGCTCCAAGACCCCTTAATTAAGGAATATACCTTAAATCATATTAAGGGCTCCTATTATAGTTTAAGGTATCTTCCTCAATTAAAGGGTTTTTGGAGTCTCGCGGGGGTTGCTATATCTGGTTGTTTTAGGGCTTGAAGGAAGTTCTCTTGAGGTGCTGTTGTAGGGCTGTAGGCTTCTCAGGTGAAGAATATAGGTGTCTTGCTAGTTGGAATAGGGATCCTCCAAAGGGCCCTGAAAAACCCAAGGGCCTGAAGAACTAGAATAGGGCTTTGAGGTTTAGGGTTTAGGGTTTAGGGTTCAGGTAATATTATGGCCCTTAGGAACCTAGAGAAACAATATACTGTACTATCATGATCCTTAGGAACCTGAAGAAATCATCTGTTATTCAGGCTTCTATGTGGAGGTAGTTGTAGTGTTGCCACGGGCTTTGGGGGGCCTTCAGGCTCCGTCAGCGCAGCAGAGGCCTTAAACCTTAAATTTTAAACCCTAAAAGGGTTTAGGGTTTAGGGACCCTAATTTTAGGGTTTAGGGTTTAGGCCCTAAACCCTAAACCCTAAACCCAAAAACCCTAAACCCGGTTTATCTGCCAACTTGTTGTAACTCTCAAATCCACATTTGACAAGGACCCAAGAGTCCTTTTAGGAGTTAGGATTTATGGGGACCCTTGGGTATATAGACCCTCTCAAAAAAGGTCCCTTTTCAGGAGGGCCATAAGCAGGGGATGAAGAAGGGCCCCCGTTGAAAGGGGATCTCCCTAGTACTACCCTAGGATCTATCGGCTCTACCAGAGTCTTCCCAGGGTTTAATCTCGCAATTTCATAGATTATCTTATGTAGGTGTTGAAGTACCCGTTGCACCCTTGGTCTAGGAGAACACCAAAGTAAGTAGTTGAGTCTCTAGGAGGGGGGAGAACTGCGGTGCTTTAAGAGGTGATAAGAAATGACTTGTTTGAACAGACTCGTCTCGCAGACCCGTCATTATTGCTTTTCCCAGAGACTCCAAAACCCCCTAAAATTCAGGAACATACCTTAAAACTATACTAGGAACTCTGATATGAATTAAGGTATATTCCTTAATTAAGGGGTTTTGGAGCCTCTGGGTTGTAGCAGAATGGGATTTCTGCAACCAACCGCCTGAGCCTGCGCTGTTTTGCTGGCACGCTGGATGGTCTGATGTCGGGTGAACCGGGTTGTGTTCCCTTCACCCTAAAGCCCTTCTAGGAGCCTTTGTCGTAAGACTCCTAAAGACCTGAGAGAAGCCCTTACCCTATCAAACCCGAAAAAAAACCTTACGAGCCCATAATCATGGAAGCGTAGCTAAGACTTTAAAGTCTTGGCTCAAGGGTTTAGGGTAGTTTAGGATTGGAAATACCGCTTCGGGTGATTAAGGTTTACAAAGATTCATGCCGGGGTCCAGACTGTTAAGGCGTGCAGGGCTTTAAGTTCGTAGTCGACTTTACCATTATCTTCAGCCGTCGGTGCTCCCACACGTACAACTACTAGGTTGCCCCTTGAAAGCATCTGAAACATGTTCGAAAGCACTTGGATCCTCTTTGGGCCCAATACTTGGAGGTTCATGGGTAGTTATAAGTGGGGTTATAAGTAATGTAACTATACTTATAACCCATATTAGGGGACTTATAACCCCACTTATAACTACCCATGAACCTCCAAGTAAGGGGAGAATATGAAATGTCTCCAAGGTAGGAGTTAGGAGTAGGGGGACCCTTGGGGATATAGACCCTCTCTATAATGTCCTTTTTAAGAGATCCAGAAGTAGGGGTTTAGAAGGGGTCCCCTTTAAGGGGTCTCCCGAATAATACCTAGGAGAACGAAGATCCCAGAGACATGGCGGCGGTTTGGGGTTCAGCGTTTAGGGCCTAATACTGCTAATATAGGAGCCTGACTAAGAAACCCTAGGTCTTTATTAGGGTTATTAGGGTTATTCCTCTGAAACCTTAAAAATTTGGGGTTATGGGGCCAGGGTTTCTTAATCAGGTTCCTGCATGACCCACAGAGCCTGCCTAGACAAACATCAAAGACTTCCCGAACCGGAGGTAGCGGCGCGGAGCCAATGGAATGCCGAACGCTCATTGAACCGGCGCCCCTTTTTCCTGGTGCGACGAGTTGAGTCGGCTTAGGAACTTACAGGGTGTACCCATAGGTTCCATAGTAGTTCCTTTTTGTGGTTTATATTTGGGATACGGATACATCCCAATTTTTTTTAAGGAACTACTACGGAGCCACTGTGTAGGTTCTGGGGCTCAGGGGATGCGCAAGATTCGGTCTCTTTGTGTACAGGCTTCTCAGAATGAACTTCCCAAAAGGAAAGCCCCTGGCGGAAAGGGAAACGAAGTTTGAAAACACGGGGAGCCATTTTTTTTGCGCTCCACCATCCTGTAACCTTCAAGCTCGAAAGGCGCGGAGATATCCGGGGTTTAGGGTTTAGGGGTTTAGGGGTGTAGGGCTTAGGGTTTAGGGTCTTTGGACAGCCAATTTTCTCCATGATCTGGAGCAGTGCACTGCCTTGAAACCTTCTGTGAACATCCCAAAAGCCGTTTTCAACTGAGCTAATAAACCCTAAGCCCTAAACCCTAAACCCTTAGCCCTAAACCCTAAACCCTTAGCCCTAAACCCTAAAACCCTAAAAGCTTAAAGCCCTAAACGCCCTAAACCCTAAAAGCCCTTAGGCAGGCGCTTGAGGGTCAAGATCTCGATCGCGATCTGGATCTCGACCGCCCCTTCTTCCGAGACCTCAGCACTTTGGGGTTTCGGGGATCAGGGTGCAGGACATGGAGTAATTGAGGGCTCTTATATTTCATACAGTGTTCTAGGCTCTAGAACACATAAGATCAAATACATGATATACGAATATAGGATGTATGGTCTACGATCTCAGCCTTGCTGCGAACGAGACGGCCCAGTCACCTTAGCACAACTTGTAGCCGAAAGGGTCGAGAGTTGAAACGAAAGTTCGGGCATAGGTCTCTCTTTCAACTATAGTACTTGGACCCTCTTTATAGCTTAGGATTTAGGGATTAGGATTTAAGCTTATCTGTGAGACAGACAATTTTGTGGTTGGAAAAGAGTGCTTCTGAGAAGCTTCTGGGTTTGAGCTTGCAAAATCCAAAACCCTCATGCCAAAATTGTGAAAAATTTATGTGGTGCTGGTACTATCGGACAGAACACATAGTGGCCATTATGATACAAAGCACATATAACGCAACACAAAAGCCCTAAACCCTAAACCCTATATCCCAGAAGCCTGCACCAAATCCCGGCCTTAGCTCATAATTGGGGTCCGAAGTACCTAACTCTTCGGTGCTGCAGTAAGTATAGGGTTTAGGATAAGTAGTAGCAAGCTAGCTTACTTAGTCTCTGGCGAAGTAAATATGAGTATTTAGGTACTTGGACCCTCAACTCTAAGTCCTAAACCCCTAAAGACGCTTCAAAGCCTCCCGACGACCAAGCTTCATCGATCATATTCTAGTATGAGCCAAAACCTGCTCTACAAACCCCTATTGAAACCACTTCTAGAGCCTGCATACTAGAAGCCCTAAACCCTCAACCCTAAGTCCTTCAAAAGCTGCAAACTGGGTTAGTCAAGGGGTCACTCGGGCGCTGTCTGAGAATCGTCCAATACTCTTCCTCAGGGCCACCAGCCCAAAACCCTATTCCAATTAGTCCGAAACTCTGATAGCCTTATCCATAGGCTCCATAGTAGTTCCTTTTGGGGGGTTTCTATTCTTATAAGGTAACCCCAAAAAGGAACTACTATGGAGCCTATGGGTAGTCCGAAACTCTGATAGCCTTAGTCACTTAAAGTAACGTATGTAGAACCCTTTACAGGAACCCTTTTTACGATCATTAAGGTCCCTACTAACTTCGACCCTCGAAGAACATCTCAGGGCCCTGGCTTGGATCGAGATTTGTCTTTCTTCCTTCGCGACCGGGAGCGCGAGCGGCTGCGGTGGCGGCCGCCTCGGAGCGCAGGAAAGGCCTAACCCACCCAGAGACTCCAAAAAGGCCCCTAATTAAGGAATATACCTTAACCTACAATAGGATTTAGGGTATATTCCTTAAGTATAAGGGGTTTTGGAGTCTCTGGGCATGGGCCCCTAAGTAGTTCCCTTTTGGGATTACCTTATAGGATTCTACATATATACACCACGAAAAGGAACTACCTAGCGGCCTATGGGAAACGTGGTGCAAACATGACGGTTTTGAGGTTCATAATGGGATTCCTGTGAAGTGTTCGAAAGAAAGGTTGCTATAAGGCATATAACTATAAGGCAACCTAAGGGCTTGGCGAGGGCATTAAGAGAGGCTTTCTTTGTAGGGCTCTTGAACTGGCTCTACAATGCTTGCTATGAGGATTCGATGAAAAGGGCCAAACCAGTTGGAATATAGGGTTTCGGTAGTAGAATCTCTACTTGTGACAGCTTTCTCGTTGCTGGTCTATTCATGGTGTGTGCATCAAATGGATCATCAACCTTGCGGATCAAAACCCTAAGCCCCTAAGCCTAATAGAATCTAAAAGTCCTTACCCATAGGCTCCATAGTAGTTCCTTTTGGGGGGGTTGATATTTAGGATTCCATAAGGTAATACCTCCTAGAGAGCCCCCTCAATACCCTTTAACTGGGTTCCTGTTATAAGATAAGAAGTTTAGCTTAAGCTTGCAAAACCCCACTTTTTTGGTAGGTTCTTGTTCAAAAAAACCCTAATATGGAGTTTATAGGGATCCTACAACAAGTAGGTTCTAGTGGGTAAAGGGATAAACTAGCTTAAGCTACCAGAATAAGACAACCATAACATTTGATTTAATGCAGATTCCTTTTGATAGCTTACTCATAGGCTCCATAGTAGTTCCTTTTCGGGTTTTCATTTAGGATTCTATAGTAAGGTAACCCCACAAAGGAACTACTATGGAGCCTATGGGTAATGAGAGCCACAATACCGCAAGACCCTTCTACCCTAAACCTTAAACCCCAAACCCTAGGCCCTTCTACTTAAGGAATCGTACACCCAGGGCAAGCCGGAGTGCTGGGTGCTTGGGAATCGTGAGGTGGAGAGCCCCTTCCCTTCAGGGTAAATTTTGATTAGGCAGTACTTTAAGGGTGTAGGGTTTAGGGTGTAACTTGATGCAGGGTGCTATGAACTGTACCTGTTTGGTCTTGAGACCATAGATAGCTCGAAGCACACCCTGCCCACGCAACCCATGAGCCCGCGCCTGGTCGATCGCGGTCCTTGTCTTTGTTCCGTTCCGGACTGTCTAAGCGACCGTCCTTCCTGGGAGGAGGCCGCGAACTGATGATCATGCGACATACTCGGGTTGTTCCCAGAGACTCCAGAACCCCTTAATTAAGGAATATACCTTGTAACTATAATAGGAACCCTAATATGATTTAAGGTATATTCCCTACCTAAAGGGTTTTGGAGTCTCTCGCCTCTATGATTCCTCTGTATCGCTGTGAGAGCTTCCTGGGGGAAGGCCTGAGATGCAGCCGCGTTTAGAGCCTGAAGCTTCGAGAAGCCGTGGTGGTCTACAGGGGGTTTTGCTGGTTTTCGTTTTGGCAGGATCGGATTTCGAGTTTCCGGCTTCCGGTTTGACAATCGTGACATCTTCGCGAAACCAGTTGCAATGAGATGAGCCCATAGGCCCCTAAGTAGTTTCTTTTTGGGATTACCTTATGGGCTTCTATATATAATCCACAAAAAGGAACTACTTAGGGGCCTATGGGAACACGCCAGGGTGCCAGGCCATTGGGCAGATCACGATGGACTATTTGCTCGGTGCTGAGTAGATTGGAATGGCATGGCAGATTACGTGACCGAGCGGTCTGTCGCAAGTGCTATACAGGTTTTCCGAAGGTTGAAACTGCATGTAACAAAGGCGGATGCCAGTTGCAGTCGAACGATCACGGCATTAACAGTGCCGACGCGGAGAACCCATCAATCAAGACCTTTGCAATCCATGCTGGAAAAAGCCACCCACAATCAATCCACAGCGTTCTCGCATGATCTGAACGGTGACCAGACATTCGTCTAGCACCCAACGAGACGGCTCAAGAACACCACACAGCCGCAAGAACACGAGGTGCTTCATGCCAGTGTCACAAGGGACAGACACAGAATCAAGGAGGGTCTGACTGGCGAGGTTAAGCTCCAAGCGCGCAGGCAATGCTACATTGGCTTTAAAGTAAAGCTCGTTCCCGAAGCGTACACTTTAGATCTTGACTGGAACACCCTAAATTAACATCGAACCCTGAAGCACTAAACCTGAAGCCTAAAGCCCCCGAAACCGTGACCCTATCTGACCCTTAGCCTTCGACTCCAACACCCGAAAGCTCCGTAAGCGAACACAAACCAAAAAACCTTAATTGTAATTGTTACCCATGGGCTCCGTAGCAGTTCCTTTTGGGGAGTACCTTATAGGATTCTAAATATGAACCCTAAAAAGGAACTACTTAGAAGCCTATGGGTAAGCCTGTGAAACCATGTGAAACCCCCATGAACCGGCACGAAACCCTACAACGCCGCAAACCTTCTTCGAACCAAGGAACCCCCAGAGGAACCGTTAAAGGAACCCCCGAACCCTGAGCCGGGATGCTCAATTCGTGTGAGCAGGGGTAGGATGGCCTGCGTCTCTGAGTGGGTAGAGGTTTGCCGGTCTTTCGGGCTCTGGGGTTTCGGCGTTTAGGGTTTAGGGTTCCAGGGTGCAGGGCTTCGGCATTTCGGGTTTCAGGTTCGGGGTGTCGTTTAGAACTTAGGCTTGAGGATTGAAGTTGTACCGGGGGCTATGGGACTGTGCCCAAGTAAACCCTCATTTTCTCAGCCTGTTGGGCCTTGTGGGTGAGTTTCTGACAGCCGGACCTTAAATGACCAAAACACCAAGGTACTTCGATTCAGGGCTATCCATGTAAGGGCTGAATTAATGCTAACGCTATAAAGGATCCTAGAAGGAACCCTATTCTTACCAGTATCAGTATCATTATTCATGATTATTACTGCTCTTCTTACAATATATATATATATATATCTATTTCATTGTTGTCACCACTGTATTTATATTAATATGTATATATATATATATTGTTTTATCATTATTTGCCTTTGTCTTTTACTTTCCTTTTTCTTCTTCTTCTTATTAGCTGTAGGCCTCTGTCATGGGGTCTTCGGGTTGCATTAGAGTCTCGCGCTGAGTGTCGGGAGACGCGTGGCTTTTCGGCTCTACAGCGGCAAGGCTTCCCTGAACCACCAAGGACGTACGGTTGATGATAGACATCCTGCATTACCTCTAAAGGGGTTATAGGGTTTAGGGGTTTAGGGTTTGATAGAAATCCTGCATTACCTTAAGGACCTTGAATTATGGGAGTTATGGTATATTCCGTATTATGGGCAATGCAGGATTTATATCATCAACCGTAGTATACTTAGCGTAGGGTTTGCAAGGGGCATTACACCCATAGGCTCCTTAGTAGTTCCTTTTGGGGGTTGATTTTTAGGATTCTAGAAGGTAATCCCCAAAAAGGAACTACTATGGAGCCTATGGGTCGTTGGATCACTAGCAACTGGACAGCAGGGAAACAAGAGCTTATGATACGAGTACTTCATACATTAGCCCCCTAACTGAACCCTCGAACCGAAACCCTAAACCCTAAACCCCAAAACCCTAAAACCCTGAACCCTAAATCCAACGGACACTTCCAGGCTCGAGACATCTCGAAACTCTCAAAGCTGCGCCTGTGAAGGGTTCTGGTTCCCTTTGAGGTACTTCTCCTGAGCAGCCGGTCGTTTAGGGTTTAGGGTTGAGGGTTTCTTTTTAGGGATGAGCATTCCGGGCTTGGTTAGGGCCTTCATGCGTTGCACAAGACATGGGACAGGTACAGACGACTGCAGTTGTTCCATGAGACCCTGCTGAACAGACAGGGTGCATGGTGGCTTAACAATCGACGCACATGTCAGCATTCGCCTGTCAATGTTGTCTGGTGGCAGGGATCAGTCAATCGAAGACGTATACCGCTAAACTGTACTAACCTGCTACACAGGACTTGTTTCTGCAAGGCAAGCGGCTCATGATAGTCGGGTGTATGATGAAACCCTACACCCTAAACTTCTACGCCCGACACGCTACCACCTACCCTTGTGGCGTCAGTGGAGACGTCATCTAGTCCCCTGAGTACCCAGAGACTCCAAAACCCATTAACTTAATTAAGGAATATACCTAGGGTTCCATTAACTTGATTAAGGATTCTACCCAAATTCATATTAGGGTATCCATTATAGTTTAAGGTATATATTCCTTAATTCAGGGCCTTTTTGGAGTCTCTGGCTACCAATGATTAGCTTTGTGAGATTGTTGTGTGCCCATGGCAGGCTTTCGGGTTCAGACTCTGGGCTCTTGTAAGGGATTTAACTTAAGCTACCAGAATTAATAGGGATCTGTAGCAAATAATAGGGTTAGGGATTTAACTTAAGCTACCATAAGGTTAAAGGTTACTTACTTTGCCCCTAAGAGCAATAAAAGTCTTTGAACAATGCCCTTCTCAGTAAACCCTAAACCCCAGAACCCCAAAAACCCTTAAACCTTAAACCCCTAAACCAAAAACCCCCAAAACCCGAAATCCGAAACCCCACCCCCAAAAAAGAAAAAAAACAAAACACTCTGAACCCTAAACCCTAAACCCTAAACCCTAATCCCTAAACCCTAAACCCTAAACCCTAATCCCTAAACCCTAAACCCTAAACCCTAAACCCTAAACCCTAATCCCTAACCCCTAAGTTGGCCGAGGCGCAAGACGTTTGATGTCGTCCAGCTTCTGAGCTCGAGGATGACAAACTTCCACAAACCTGCCCGGGACCACTGCTTTGGTTTATAGGGATTTGGGTTAAGGCTTTAGGGTTTAGGGTTGAGGTATCCAGCCCCGCAAAAGGGGCTGAAGGATGACAGACTTCCACAAACCTGCCCCGGGCAGTTGCTTTGGTTTCTTTTTTCTTGGGGGATTTGGGTTTTATAGGTCTTATAGGGTTTAGGGTTTACGGCTTAGGGCCTAAGACTTAGGGTTTAGGGTTTTAGGTTTTAGGGTTTAGGGTGTAGGGTTGAAACGGGGCTGAATACACTAGCCCCGAAAAAAGGTTAACCTTTGAATGAGAGTGGGAAAATATGAGCACCACAAGGTTAAAGGTTACCCACTTAGTCCCTTGGTTTTGGCTTGGGGTTTGGGATAGTCTGGGGTCTAGGCCTTAGGCTTTGGGGGGTTTAGCGGTTTAGGGACTTGAACGAACCTGGTCGGACGTAGTTTGGTGTTGAAGGACGGATATTAAGGGCTCAGGGGTTTTGTGACGTGTTTAGGGTTTGGGGGTTCCGGTTGAGGGTTTAGGATAGTTTAGCAGTCCAAGGTTGTGGCAGCGAACGTGCTGAAACTCTGGTTCTGTTGGTGTTGCTTAGAGTGTAGGGTTTAGGGTTTAGGGTTTAGGAGTTTGGGAGTTTGGGGTTTAGGGTTTAGGAGTTTAGGAGTTTGGGTTTTAGGGTTTAGGGTCTCGGGAAGCAAATCGGCTGTCCTCTGTCGACTTGCCATCCTCCATATCACATCCTCCTCACCGTCACCACGACCGCTGTGACCATCAGTGCGGAATCTGAGGGACTGAATACCCTACCTATAGGCTGAATTGTATTTCCTTTTTGGGATTACCTTCTAGGATCCTAAATATGAGCCACAAAATGGAACTATAATGGAGCCTATGAGTAGACACATGTCAATTATGTTCGGATTGTGTGAGCCACACCAGGTTAAGGGTTACCTACTCAGCCTCTGACCCGCCCCGAAGGTCGAGCCGACAACAAGTTAGTCTAGGGGCCCTAATACTTAGAATAGGGTTGTGGGGTTTAGGGTTTAGGGGTTTAGGTTTCAAGGTCTAGGGGTTTATATAGAATAAGGAACCATTTCTAACAAGGAGCCTCCCAAAAAATAGCATTGGTAACTATTCAGGCCCCTAAAGTACCACTGCAAATCTCATCGACAGGCCCCGCTTGCCTCGCGTGGGCGCGGTCATCCAGCTTGTACTTGCTCCTGCAACCCTAAACCCTAAACCCTAAACCCAGGCAACCAAGCCGGACAAGGCTTTGGGGTTATCTGGCCTCTTTATCTTAGGGGCCGAGTACCTTAGCCCAAACAGGGTCAACCTTTCAATAATGGTAGGGATATATAAGCCCCTGAAAAGGTTCAAGGTTACTTACTCAGCTACTAAGTTAGGGTTTAGGGATTTAGGGTTTGGGGTTTAGGGTTTATGAGGTTATCTGGTCTCCTCTGGGCTTTTTAACCAGAAACAACGCCTCGGATGCAACAGCTAGCCTAGATAGAGCTTGAAAAGATTGTCACTTTCAGTGGACATCTATCCCGGAGCGTAGACAAGAGTGCAAAACTCCTAAACCATAAACCCTAATCCCTGAACCCTAAACCCTAAAACAAGTGTGTCGAAATATCTTACGGCTCATGTGTGCTGGGATTCAATCTGCGGCTCTGCCATGTCTGGCTTCTCTAAGTTGGGTCTGGGCCAAACTCACCGTGCAATATGGACTAAGGGACTAAGGGTTTAGGGTTTAGGGGTTTGGGTACAGGGGCTAGGGCGGTTAGGGTTTAGGGGTTAGGGATTAGGGGTTAGGGTTTTGGGTGCCTCGTTAAAGGATGCGGGCTCGAACCCTACTCAAAGGTTTGGGGTTCTCTACCGGACCTGGAAGTGTAGCACCTTTCCCAAACCATTCTGATACCCATAATTCCCACATTCCGTAACTACGCAGCACCAGAGGCGCCAATCTCGTTGTCCGTGGCGTCCTTCGTGTCCTGCTTTGTGTCCTCAATGGCGAGCTTCTCGACATCGTCGGGCTTCTTGTTCTCAATAGCAAGGTGCTTCAGGCCATCCGGGGTTTTCGGAAGTCTCTTGGCCTTCGCGAAGATTTTGAGGAGCTTCCTATTGGCATCCAGATTCCATTGCCCAAGCAGCCCCACGTTGAGGTTCAAGGCCCGTTGTACGTTGTTCAATATGATCCTGAGGCTGTCTGTTGACATAGGAAGTCTCGACGGGTGCACATTGATTTTATTCTCCTCAATGGCGATGAGGACGGCGTTGTCGTCACGCACAACGCCCCACAGCCTATGGAAAACCGTCACTGCTCTTCCGATGCTTGAACGGCTCATATACCACCGACCCTACATCCTGTACACACCCCTAAACTCTAAGCCCTAAATCCCACTCTAAACCTTAAGCCCTAAACCCTAAAGTCTAAGCCCTATATCTCACCCCAAACCCTAGACCCTAAACTCGAAGCCCTAAACCCAAAACCCTAACCCCATGAACCTTTCTGCGCCCCAGGGGTCATGGAGTCTGGAAGTCCAATTCCGACGCCCTAAGCAGTTAAAGCACTGGCTGCAATCTGAAGGATAGAAGTAAGGTTTTAGGGCTCAGGGTTTAGGGTTTAGGGAGGAAGCTAGAACCCGAAACTTGAGAGACTGATCCAAACTTGGAAGTGCACCAAATCGTTAGACCTTGCCTAAACTAAACTTTTTTGGGGGGAGTTTGCTGGTCTGAGGCTCTTTACCTATACTCTGCGTGTAGTTCCGCTTTTTTGGTTTAACCAATCATCTGTTAGGATCCTAAAGGGTACCCCCCCAACCCAAACCCCAAGCCCTAAACCCCGAAACCCCGAAACCCCCAAAAGGAACTACTGTTGATGATATAAATCCTGCATTACCTTAAGGACCCTGAACTACGGGAATTACGGTACATTCCTTGTTATGGGTAATGCAGGTTTTCTTAGGGGCCGAGTACCTTGGCACAAAAAAGGTTAACCTTCTGAACTATAATCGGTTTACAAAAGCCCCGAAAGGTTAAAGGTTACCTACTCAGCCCCAAAGTTTTATATCATCAACCCTACAAAGGAGACTCTATAGGGGACCCTAATAAGTGTACCCTAAAAAGTAGAACCCTTATCATAAGGACCCCCAAACAAGGTACCCTAATTTGCGGAAAGTTCCATATTGGAGGAAGGGAAAACCCTAAACCCTAAACCCTAAAACCCTAATTCCCTAAACCCTAAACTCCAAACCCTAAACCCTAAACCCTAAACCCCAAACCCTAAACCCTAAACCCTAAACCTCAGATCATCAACCCTACAAAGGAGACTCTAGGGTCGGGCTAGATCCGAAAGCCGACAGGCTGCCAGCTTTAGGGCTTCGACTCGGGGGTCTCTTAGGGCTTCAGGATAGGGTTTAGGGTTTAGGGTTTAGGGTTTAGGGTTCAGGGTTTAGGGTTTAGGGCTTCAGGATAGACCCCACGGGTATAGCTAAGTTTAAGGGTTTGGGGGGTCGGGGGGGGGGGATTGGGGGGTCGGGGTTAGGGGGTTGTAGGGTTTCGGGTTTCCTGAAACAACCCAGAGGCTCCAAAAAGGCCAGTAATTAAGGAATATACGTTAAAAAATACGAGGGCTCCTATTATGGCTTAAGGTATATATCCTTAATTAGAGGGTTTTGGAGTCTCTGGGCAACCTGCACACTGAAACACGAAAGCGTAACTTAAAAGAACTCCCAAAAAGAGGCCCGAGGCCAGACGACAGAGACGGCTAAAGCCCGAAACCCTTACCTTAAAGTTTAGGGTTATAGGGTTTAGGGTTTAGGGGTTTAGGGGTTTAGGGTAAGGTTTAGGGTTTAGGTTCTCTTTCTTCCTTTGGGCCTAGGGACATTTTCAGGTGGGTAGTTGCCGCTATAGAAGCCTTATAGAAGGTCTATGTACCTTATAGAAGCCTTCTAAAAGCCCTATATACCCTAAACTCCCCGCCTGTAGTTTCCTTTAATTTGGGTGCCTTCTCTTTCCTAGTGTAACGGCGTAGCAACCCGTACTCCATGCCAAATCGAACAAAGCACATCCAACGAACATGTACCACTGTTTAAGGCGGATTTTGAAAGGACCTTCAACATCAAGCCCACAGGATGTCCTGAAAGTAAGCATGCATTGGTCCAGCTTGCCGGCACCCGTGAAGCACCCGCGTTCTAGTTCACCAATCTTCACCTCTGGCATGTATGGGTACATATATATATATACACATAATACATACACATACACTTATATGACTACATATTTGCATATACATACATACACATTATGTCCGTAAATGTGTTTATAGTATATATATATATATGCAAACTCAGCCAAACATATATATATATATATATGTATACACATACATACACTGTTACAGGGTTCTGGTGGAGGTCTTGCCCAGGCCTTGTCAACCCCAAACCCTAAAACCATAAACCCTACAAACTAAACCCTAAAACCCTAAACCCTAAACTCCTAAAACCCTAAAACCTAAACCCTAAAATCCTAAAACCCTAAACCCTAAAACCCTAAACCCTAGAACCCCAACCTTGTAGACCCAACCAACCCTGTAAAAGCTGGCCAAGCTGCAGACCAGGGACCCCGAATCCTAAGCCTTACCCTAAGGGTCCATGTACCCAAATACTATATACTTTGGCCCCATCCTAATATAGCACCCTAAATAGTAGGATCCCAAATAAGGTACCCTAATATTTGGAACTCCCATGTACCCAGATACGATATGGGTAGTTCTCTAAATTGGGGTCCCTTTTTGGGTCCCCAGTATAGTACGGCACCCTTATAAAAAGGATCCCATAAGGGACCCTGCTTTAGAGAACTACTCATATACTTTGGCCCCAATGTACCTATATAGGGACTACTTCAAAGCCAGTGTATATACTATATGAGTACATGGACCCTTAGGGTTAGGGGCGCGGCCGAAGGGAACCGAAACCACCGCAAATACTGGCAATTCACCCAGAGGCTCCCTGGGAGCCCGGCTTCGGGTTAGGGGCTTCTATAGGGTTCCGGGTTTCAGGGTTTAGGGTTCACTATGGCAATACACCCAGAGGCTCCAAAAAGGCCCGTAATTAAGGAATATAGACCTTAAATCATGTGAGGGTTCCGACTATAGTTTTCAAGGTATACTCCTTAATTCTCCAAATCCCCCTTAGTTAAGGAATATACCTTACATCATATTAGGGCTCCTATTATGGTTTAAGGTATATTCCTTAATTTAAGGGTTTTGCAGTCTCTGGGCATTTGCCATCACCTACCCGCCTAAGACGCCGCCGATGCATCCGAGAGTGCTTGTTTGGGAGCGATGCAACTGGCTGTCGCAAGTTTCTCCAGAAGGATGTGTAAGCTGATCTAGAATCTAGTCGATGTGCAACACACATGTAGCATTCCCCCAAACGCTGTAACCAGGGAGCTTGGATACGTAGTCATCACGACTCTACTAGAAGATGACCACACACAAATCCTCTAAAGAGCCCTCATATTCGCCACCCACCTGCTGCCATCTGCTACCTGAACCTGAAAAAACCCTGAAGCCACAATGCCCGCCCCAAAACCCCCCACAACAATCCCTAAACCCTAAACCCGAAAAGCCTTAAAGAAACCCAAACCCTAAACCCTAAAAGCCTTAAAAACCCTTAACCCTAAACCCAAAAGATCAAGCCATCTAGAAGCCCAGCTCCCCAGACTTTAAATCGCAAGACCAAATGGGTAGTTTTCTAAACTAGGGTCCCTTTTCTTTTTTATAAAGGCGCGGTACTGCATTGGGGACCTAGAAAGGGGAGCCTCATTTAGAGAACTACCCAATATAGTGAACCAACACCTACAATACCCAAAACTCTTCATTCAACCCAAAACCCACAACCCGAAATTTCGTAAAGACTCCCCACATGGCCCCTAAGCCGTAAGCCGCAGCCGGGATGCCATTAGCGATCCTGACGGTTTCTTCGCCGTTTCACAGACCTCAGAGAGCAGCAATTCAGTTAGGGCTTTGAGGTTTAGGGTGTAGGGGTTTAAGGTGCAGAGGTTTAGGAGTTTAGAAATTAAAGGTTTGTGGTTCAGGGTTTCGGGACTTGAGTTTAGGATTTTGGTGCCGTAGGGGCTTCTTGAGGTCTTTAGCTCCAGGGTTGTGGGCTTTTTGTGAGGGTCATCTGCACCCTAAAGAACTCAGCTTTTCAGGACTCCTCATTACCGTAAATATTAATCCTTAAGGTCTTAGGGTCAAGGCTTGGCTACGACTCAGAGCCTCACTAAGTCTGTGTTAGAACAACTATTCAACTGTTATTGAATGGGGGGCCAAACGGTTTAGGGCTTTAGGGCTTTAGGGGTTTAGGGTTCAGGGTTGCCAAGGTCACGGCTTGACCCTAAACCCCTAAACCCCTCAAAACCCATAAACCCTAAAACCCCTAAACCCTAAACCCGTTAAAACCCCTAAACCCTAAAAACCCCTAAACCCTAAAACCCCAAACCCGTGAGCTCGAGTGCTCGAGACTTTGCTAAGGTACACAGGTTGAAGAGATGAAATACTTTGGCTTACAGTCAGCGCTATCCTGAACCCAAGTACCTCATCATGAGATTAAGCAGCCCTGAGTCTAACCTGCTGTAGAAACCTGAAAGGAGCCCCAAACCCCAAACCAAAAACCCTAAGAACCCTTACCCAAAATCCCTAAGCCCCAAACCCTAAACCAAAATCCCTAAAAGCCCTAAAACAAAATCCCTAAGCCCCAAACCCCAAACCAAAAAACCCTTAAAAAACCCAAACCAAAAACCCTAAACCCTAAACCCAAACCAAAAGCCCTAAGTCAAAACCACTAAAGACGTCGGATGTAAGGCCACTTTACGGTTTACAGCCCCGGTGGAAGCCCTAGGCCCCTAAACTCTAAACCCTCCAGCGCTATACTATACTTTACTATACTATACTATACTATACTATACTATACTATCCAAAACTAGATACTATACTATATAATAGCCTATACATGATAGTAGAAGCCCAGCAGTTGGAAACCCAATAGCCTCAATCCGTAACAGTAATGTATAGGGAATCCCAGCACTATTTGCCCTTAATCCGGTTTCCAACTTTTTGGGGCTTACTATATATACTCTGCTGTATACTGTATACTGTATACATAATATTTTCTATGTACCATATACCATGTACTAGATACTGGATACTACACTATATACGACACAAAATCACATTACCCCAAATCCTGCAGAGGAGGCCCTAAACTCTAAACCCCAAAAC
>CAJNJA010077819.1:4089-14865 GCA_905231915.1 Symbiodinium necroappetens
TTTAGGGTTTAGGGTTTGTGTTTGTGATTGTGACCGATGCTGGAAGTGCTCGTTACTGTAGCTGTGCCTAGGGGTGGCGGCGGTGCTTGTGATGTGGTGCATGCTGGTGTGTGGATATATGTATTTGTGTGTGCGCACATGTATGTATAAATATATGGAGAGATATGTAATGATATGTATATGTATATATATATNNTGTCATTCTTGTACGTGATCTCGTTTTATGCGGTGCCCCTATCTCGTTTCCCTCTTAGAGGAAGTTCAGACCAATAAAATACCTCGCGGGAGGTATCTCGTTTCACAGACCACCCCCTTTAAAACCCCGCTCCCACCAGCGGCGATTCCGTCCTTTTTCGTGGGTTCGGGATTCAAGCCCTGTTCTCGGCTGGCTTTAACCACTAAACCGAAAACGAACAAGCACAAAAACAACGATCCGCAGAGAATGCCGGAACTGCATGGATGTGTGTGTCTTCGCTGGTTTATTCGTGTGGCTTCAAACCCCCCGCCTGAGACCAACAAGCCAAAAAGCCAAAGCTCCAGAGATAATGCCGGAACTGTTTTGTTGTTGTTGTTGTTTTCTTGTTTGTTTGTCTCTTTGTTTTTTCGTTTTGTGTTGTTGTTTTGTTTGTTCGTTGTTTTGTTGTTTTTGGTATTTTTAGTTTTGGTGTTCCGACTACTATGGGTGATTGGCACTGGACAAGCAAATCCTGTAAGACCCAAACCAAGAAAAAACAAAACACCAAAAAACCAAAAAACAAACACACCAAAACACAAAAAAACGAACAAACACAACAGTTCCGGCATTCTCTCTGGATCTTTTTCTTTTTTGTTGTTTTGGTCTCGTCCTTTACATTTGGTGTTGCGCGCCTGCGCTCTTGCCGGAGATCTCCCTACCACAGCCCTGGACATGAAATCTTAAACCCTATAGGGTTTAGGGTTTAGGGTTTTGGGTTTAGGGTTTAGGGTTTAGGGTTATGGGTTTAGGGTTTAGGGTTTAGGGCTTGTCAGATTTGATCTACAAGTTGTTCTGTGATTGAATACCCTGGTACCAGTTCGCTGCCCATATGTGCAACCGAGATTAGCAAGCCTCACACATGAGTCACAACTGCAACAGATTTCGCAGAAGTATCAGTCATCAACCATATAGTCAAAATAAACCATATCCTTGTTTGTATAGTTTGATTCTTCCCTCGTTTTCACCATGACATTTACATTGGTCCTTTACTTCACTACTTCATACATTCGTATATGCAACACCAAGCCGTATTGCCAGATAATTGCCTGTATGGCTGTAATCTTAACGCCGTTATTTCAAGCGTATTTGTCAAAAGAACAACAAATTTCGGCAACAGCAGCCATGCGTAGCAGTTCATGACCCAATTCTATAGTTGCAAGTATCGGTATGTGTACTCGAATTATAGTCGCTATACATGTACAACGTTCCATTGGTTTTGCAGTCTTTTACCATCAGCTTAACATTGATCCATTACTTCATTGCTTCATACAGTCGCATACGCAACACCAGCCGTATTGCCAAATAAGTTCCGGTATAGCTGCAATCTTAACACGATTACATTTAAATTGCAAGCGTATTTGTCAAAAGAACAACAAATCTCGGCAATAGCAGTTATTCGTGGCAGCTCGTGACTCACCATTATAATTGTAGATATCGGTATGTGTACTTTTTCGTCATACACCTACACGCCTATCCAATCCCCACCTTTATTCTCAGTCATACCGAGATTACGGATACATTCTGCTATGCACGAATTATCGCATCAAGTGCAGCCGGTGTATCCTATTTTTAACACGTACCAATGTTATGATTATGATTACCAATATCCTTGTACTGTGGTTAGAGTTGCCGTTCTGCTTCCTTCAGTATTGCTAACCCAGAGAACATTCTGCACCTCTTCATTTCTTGTTTGTTCCAAACTACATTCTCTGGGTTAACCACCCCTGTGCGAATAGCTCCGGGTAATCGGTGCATTGTTCAACAGAGGGTATTCACATTATTTCAAGCCAGCCAAACATTGTGAGGTTACGTGTATTATTCACGTTCTGATTGGTATGCAATTAGCAAGTCTTGGCCCCTGAATATTCACACCTATGCTTTGATAGAACGATGAGCTAGTCCGGCAATGCATTGAAGCTGGGGGATTGATATTGTGGAGAATAAAAAATTTCAATATGTGGCTGCTGGCTAAATGTTCTAATTTTTGTATTCAGCAAGTTGGTTCTTGATATCTTGTCCCTGTACCTACAAACCTTTACATGCTTGTTCTGAGTTTAGTTCATCTGAAGTCTGTGCATGAGTTACAGGAAGTCATGTCCATTCTTTCGTTGGTCAACTTGGTGTTGTCTTTTGTGTAAAGAACACTGAAAATATTACACGATGACCATTAAACAATCATGTATGCCACAATTGGTTGTGGACTTCGGCTATTGTATTGATCAGCGGTCTGTAGTGTAAGCACTTGTGAAAGCCATAAAACATGACAACAATTAGGGAGCCACGCCCCCCAGGCAAACACAAGGCACACATAAGTCGATATCTTATACATTTCTCTTTCGACGTGCGTAACTCAAGCCAGCCATTTGGGTCTGCTGCTTTTTTCAGGAATGCTGCTTGAAGTGTACAGGCGTGAATTAGCAATTTTCGATTAGTTCGAGTTTTCCCATAGCGACATAGCGAAGGCTTCAGACAAAGAGGAATGCTCCGTGCTGAATAGCAAGACTAAAACAATCAGTGAACTGGTCTTCTCATAGTAACATCTTCATGCAGAGATTACTGACTAATATCTATGTTTGTACAGGTCAAAAGCGAGAATTTCATCACAATTTTTTGGCAGTCCTCGCATAAAGGCTTGCCGAATGGATGGTTGAGTTCTCCATCGGGGTTAAGTGCAAGCTGCGGATCTTAAACAAGCCAAGGTTGAATAAACTGCTGACACAACGATAGGCTCGAGATATACATTGAAATTTTCAACCCGAGAGTACCCTTAAGCTTCTTTGAAATTAGCCATGTCTACATTTTCCCTGAGATGGTCTGTCGCCGGGGGGTTGAGCATATACATACGTGTATATATATATACATATATATACACACATACGTATGTATGTATATACGTCTGTGCATGTGCTTGCTTTTCACTTGGCCGTGTCACTTCGTGGCCGTTGTAGTCGGCATCCGTGGTAACGGTCGCGATCATCATCGAACATAGCATCAACGGCATCAACATCTCCAAGTTTGCCAACATCTCCCTCTTTGATAAAACATACCCTGCAGCGGATGTCAGTCCGCCTCACACCCTAGCCTCTGAATGTGAATGAGGTCAAGGTTTCCGTCGCTGTGTATTGGTCTACAGTCTGTTTGTCTGCACTCCAGTGACCTTACCCTACGTTTATACTATTGGTCCACACCCCTATCATTACCGTCTTCACTCTTTTCACGGTCGTGTTGGGTTTGGAGATAGGCGTATGGGTGAAGGTTTACCATGGGTCGCTTTCAGTCTATGCGAGCATTTCGCGAGCAAGGGCTGGGACTCTTGTGTTCTGTTCATAGGAAAAACCTTGTAGCAAAGCCGTAGGAGACCTTATTATACTGTACTATACTATACTGTACTATACCATGCCATACTATACTATTCTATACTGCACTATTCTATACTATACTATTCCATGCTGGTAGATTTCTGCTTATCAAGCTACAGGGTACTGTCTGCCGCACGTGCATTCGGAGTTCGGAGCGAATCTGCTGCTTGAGGTTGCCCTCGTGCGCATCTGCAGGAGTTGCAGGACAGGGTTTGGGCATCTGTCTGCAGGATGCATAGGGCTTGCTAGCACTCCAAGGAAGCAAGAGTGTGTCTATGATCAGTGCAATCTCCTACAAGCCATGCTGAAGCTGGAGCTACGAGAATGGCCTAACTCGACTAGGGGAGTCTTCAGGATATGATGCCGCAGGGCACCAAGTCGCAGATCTTCCGTTCTGTCTGGTGGCCGTTCTTTAACTCAGCACTTTGACTTCTAGCTCCTATGCTAGGGTGCATGCCCGGATCCATCAGATTCCTAAGTTCATCTAAGTCCTAAGCAGCATATCTGTGTTGTTGAGGCACTTGCGCGCACGAACTTGGGCCCCCCCCCCCCCCACTTGCCATGGTTCGAACCTTGCCTTGCAAACCTCCCACAAACCGAATGCATTCTGCCATAGCCACCCTAAATCCTAAACTACTAATTAGGTCTCCAAGTCCTAGGAACGGAGGGAGTGCTGAGCCTCGCGAACCTCGGAGCACCAAACGTTTTCCAACCCTTTCTTTTGTTGAGTCTTTAGAAGAAGATGCTGCTCTTTAGACTAAAGCGTATTTCGATTAGGGTCTCTGCTTGATGAAACTACAGATACCTCAGACTCGACACTGACTCCCAAACGCTGAACCTGCAACTCCCCAAACCAATTCTCGCCGACGCTACTCGCACGGCTACCTCTACTGTCACCACTACTGCTACCACTACCACTAGAAAACCTACCGCGACCACTGCCACTAGAACGCCTCAAGCTAAGGCTCTGCACTAGCGACGGAGCGGTGCCCAACTTCCTGGTACGGCTCCTCGCTGTGCGCGACGCGGAAGCGTCTCCAGGTTGGCTGGGCCTGGGCCTTTAAGGTTTGGGCCTTGGAGTTTAGGGGAAAATTCCGAAAATGGCGAGAGAACCGGTGACACGCCCACTGAGCAACGACTAAGCGAGACGTGCTGCAAGATCACGGGGTTTGAAGCAACGGAAGAAGACCAGCGAGCTGGTACGGTAGATCCTCACCTCACCTTCGAGCGCTACCCCGTCGCAGAATGGTCGAGAGTTTGTGTCGTGAACCCTGAAGCTCCGGACCCTAAGCCCGAAGATCCTCAGTAGTAAAGCTCGAGTCCCCAGATCCATCGGAGAGCCGCATTTCGCTCGAAAGGGTGCTAACCATTGCTGCCAATATTCTGTCGACGATCGTTCGTCTTGCTAGCATTCCTGCTCTTACTGGCCACTACTTGCCACTACTACTCTTGTCACTCTTTTTCTCGAGACTTATCCCAGAACCCTACACCCTGCACCCTTCACCCTAAACCCTGAACCCTAAGCCCTAAACTCTAAACCCTAAACCGTGAAGAAAGTCCGACTCTCACGCCAGCTTCGTCGGAGCCGGCAACCGAAGCCGCTGCAGCGGCAGCTCAGTCGGGCCGCTGGCCCAAGTGGAAAAGGGAGCTCTTGTAGTGTTTGGAGTTTAGGGTTTAGGGGTTTAGAGGTTTTTGGAGTCTAGGGTTTAGGCTTTGGGTTTAGGGGTTTGGAGTTTTAGAAGGCTTCCATAGGATTCTTAGACCGTCTAGAGGGTGTGTCTGCTTTCGGATTTTCTAAGTAAGCATTTCAGAAGGGATCTATGGTTCTGGTCTGAGGGTCCATGACATAGTGTTGAAGCGTGTCCGGTTTTGAGGTTTCCAGCTTTGGAGACCACTTGCTTCGACCACGGTTTCGCTTGTTGTTTCGAGCAAAGGATCGGGTTCATCGGTACGGCAAAAGGAAGGAAACAAGCATGAGTATGCATTGACATTCAGGCTTTCCTTCATCGCGACCCGGAAACCCCACACTCCAGTCGGGAATGTCAAAGGTTGTGCCAGCTCTGCAAACTGATTGGCAGTCACTGCAAACTTCGGCTTGAATGCAGGCAGACGCGGTAGAATTTGACAGGCCGCACACATACCGAAGGAGAGCAACTATGCAGCATGAAGTTATAAGCCCTGAACCACAAAACCCCAAAGTCCTGAAGCACTTGAGCCCAAAGACCGAAACCCGAAAGCCCTACACCTTAGCCAGACTCACAGTCCAGCAGTCCAGCAATCGTGTTGCCAGGAGTCCGGGATGGCCTGGACCAGCTGGTGGTCGACGCCCTCACGGCCGAAGCGCCTGGATGTTCCCATCGCTGATCGGGTCAGGGCTTCGGGGTTTGAGGATTTGGGGATCTCCTTCTGAGGCTTAGAGTTGGGAGACTTTTGGGCGTCCATATTCCTGCACATGCTTTGCGAAACCCGAGAACCAAAGAGGCAGTGAAGTCTCGATGTTCCCGAATTTGTCTAACCACACTGCTCTTTGTGCATGTGGCTGAAGTCTGCCTGACAGAATGGACCGATCTCATGTTGGACTCAAGAGCATGAGGTAGATGTTTGTACTTTAGACTTCTGGCTTTTTGCTCGCATGTAAGTGCCGCCGACTTGCAAGTGTAACAAATTCTCTCTTTGTGCTGCCTCGAGTCCAAGGTCTTGCGTTGGACCAGGCGGTCTCACATATGATCTTTACAAAATTCGCTCAAACAAGCGCAGAATAAAATCTTGCAGCCTTGCGTTTAAAGCATGTCTTGAATGTCCCTAGCAGATCAGGTTGCTGTAAGACTGCCCGCATCACCGTCAGCATGGTCCTGACAATCATTGTCATCGGAATGCCCCACAAGCTTGAATGCGAGCCTAAACCCTAAACCCTAAACCCTAAGCCCTAAACCCTAGTTTTCTGAAGCAGTCTTTTGGTGTGGCCCGAGAAGCGCAATAGCCTCAGAACCTTAAGCCGCCCCCCAAAAGCCTAAACCCACCTAGGTCTACATGAGCGGCTGGAGGATGTGCAATGGCGGATCCGCCAAAATGGAGGCTACTTCTATACTGTGACATACGATGCTGTACTAATACAAT
This sequence comes from Symbiodinium necroappetens, assembly GCA_905231915.1. Taxonomy (NCBI): domain Eukaryota; class Dinophyceae; order Suessiales; family Symbiodiniaceae; genus Symbiodinium; species Symbiodinium necroappetens. The sequence continues at coordinate 10,801 of CAJNJA010077819.1, forward strand.
ATAGCTTACAACATAATGAGTTATCATGTGCCACAATAGATCTTGTTATGATGAACTGTAGGTTAGTGTACTATTCTTTTTTATCTTACACTATACTATACTATACTATACTATACTATACTATACTATACTATACTATACTATACTATACTATACTATACTATACATGTACTAGGACATAGCATACTGTGGTATGGTGCAATATAGCAGGCACTACTATACTAGACTAGACTATACTACACTACACTACACAGCGCTACACCATACAAAAGCAAACCTATACTATACTATAGTAAACTAAAGTATACTAAACAGTCGTTATGATATGGGGTTCATTTGAATGCCCAGCCACGTGCTGATGAACCTAAGACTCCGAGAAGCCCCAAAGCTAAAGCCGTACACCCTATTTGGGTTGTAAGGGGATTTGGGGTTAAGGGTTAAGGTTGAACCGTGGCGAGAGTTTCACTAGGGATCCCAACAGAGAGCGCGATCACCAGGATCCTTGGTACAGCGGCCCCTTGATAGGGAACGCTCATTTTCAAGAAGTTCACTGGCAGTCACAGCTCTCCGACACTTGCGATGGTGGTGGCATGGGTGGCACCGGCTCCGTGCATGATAAAGGATACCGATACGTGCCCAAATTTTAGAACAGCCGCAACATAGAGAGCTTCGACTCTCAGTATGACTTTGGACCTAGATAGGGGCGGATGCAGAGCGGTTTGCAGACGCGAGGGTTTTTCGAGTGGCTCGCTGCGTGACTTGACTTGACTTGACTTGACTGCGGACTGTCGGGCCCTCGTTAGGGCGCGTCCCAAAACTCGTGCATTAAATTCAAGTTCTGAGGCCGGTGCAGAAATCAAAGAGGATTTGAGAACCTCCTTGTATGCACTCGGCCTAGCCTCCGATGGCAGACCTATGCGGTCCAAAAACCCAAAGAGGCCCAAAGGACATGATCACACCCCAAAGCGGAAGGTATTCCTCCAAACCGGGCTCCTGAGAGGCCATCCTAGCCGCCGGAGCCCTCATCGTGGCCACAAAATGCGCATAGTGACAGCGTTTACACGCATTGGGCCGCGGGAAGCGTAACCATCTGTCCAAGCACAGACACAATAAACAAAACGGGTGCATGCATGAGCACGTCCAAAGAGGTAAGCGTGGCAACTGCGGTTGCATTGTTCCACGCAGACATGAAAACTCACAGGATGTGGCTATGGTCGTATTCCACATTCCCGCTGGCAGCTCTCATCGGCTAAACTAACACAGACAGCAAGCAATACCTTGGCAGGTTCGTTCTCACTGTTCTGTCACTTGGAACTGCCCCTCGTCAGCACTTGTAGTCGAAAATTCACGAATCCCTGAACTCCTTCATGCTGTAGCTGCTTTCCTTCACCACAACATCCATAGCGATGGTCTTGCCCGCACACGTGTGGGCGAAGAGCTGTGCGCCACCATGAAGTCGAGACACAAAGCGCAGGGTATTCGGCTTCACCTGGTGAGTGCTGTCATTCGCAACAACATCCAGGATGATGGTCTTGCCCGCCAGCGCATTGACGAAGAGCTGTATGCCACTGTGAAGTCGCGACACCAGGTGCGGGGTGTCCTCCGTCACACTGTCAATCGCATCATTCGCCATAATATTCAAGGTTAGGGTCTTGCCCGCCAATGCTCGGACGAAGAGATGCATGCCACCACTGAATCGCGACACGAGGTGAAGGATGTACTCATTCACGTTGAGGGTGTCTCCCACCACAACATCCAACACGACAGAAAGAGTGGCAAAGATCGCGATTATGGCCAACGGGGCCGTTTTGGTCAGCTTGTCCAAACCCACCAACAACCTGACCCAGGAGTTCAGCCATCCATCCGCAAGCAGCCTTGTAGAAGAGAGGTCGTTGATAGGCATCTCGTTTTCGTTGAAGAATCCACTGCCGTTGTACTGGTTGCTTGCATCCAGCAGGTGAGTAAGGGGCACTGAAAAACCGTAGAAGATCAAGCTGATCACCACACCAGCCCACCAGACCACGGCCAAGTAGGTCAGGTCACCGACTCGGGCTCCTCGTCGTCCTGATCCAGCTTCATGCCGCTGTAGTGGAGCCAGTTGTCCTGGGAGACGATGCAGAGCCAAGTCAATGTCGGAGCAGCCCAGGACTGCCACTCGCCGAAGACTGGGGCACTGGGGCACTACGATATTCCTCAGCCTCGCTGGTGAGGCGAATCGGGCCCTCGCTGCGTGACAGTACCTATTCATGCGACCGTGACTACGAACACAAGACAGTGACACCGGACAAGCGCATGAACATGACTCTCATGAGTTTTATGTCGTCGTGCGTACATCCCCAAACCTGACCTCCCAAACCCTAATCCCTACAAGGCGAAACCCCCCAAGCCCTAAGCCCCAAAGCCTAGCTCCTAAACCCATGTAGCGGCAAAGCACAGGAGACCGAGCCGGTCTCCATGCTAGCAGCAAGCCGGCAGATTCTCGAGCGACGAGGCGGAATGAATGGCTTGCTCTTCAACAGAATTGTTCTTCTTCATATCCTCATTCGTGTTACACATAAACGGAATACTATTGTTAGTGTTATGACTGTTGTTGTTGTTGTGGTTGTTGTTATGTGGTGGCTAATATTGTCATATTTTATGGTTCAACCTTTGGAATTTTAACCAGGCTTGTCGTGCTTTCACTTGGGAGCTTCTGAGCAGATTTGTCATTGTCATCAACGTCATCACCATCGCCATCATCATCATGATCATCATCATCGCCATTTTTCTATCTGTTTGTTAGTATTAGCATTGTTGTTATTCTTCTTATCGTTATGGATGTTATTACCAGTTTTATCGTTACTACAGTATTACATGTACGACACTTTTGTATGAACAAGATTATTACTATGAATCGTTTATTACTGGGAGTACTGGTACTAGACCTTGGCAGGACGCTCCCCAGCTGCCGTGGGCCGACCCCAGCCGAGGCAAAAGCAAGGCTCCGGCCTTTCGGACCGCCTTGGGAGGGAATTCTGGGGGTTTCGGAAGCCAGGGGCTACATTGTGGGCTGGGGAGCTGCGGAGTTGAGGGTAGTTGGAGCTTCGGCTTGGAGTTCAGAGCTTTGTTTCGCTCCATGATTTTGACAGTCCAGGTCCTTGTGTGACTTTTTTTGCGCGGCGCCTCAAAATGCCGGACTGGAACAACGCTATTCAGCACTAAGTTTAATTAGTCGTTGGTTGGGCTGCTGTCATGGGGGGGGGAGTGCCTGGTTGAGTAGGCAATCTCATGATTTGATACGACCTTTATCCAGCAGGGGATGTAGAATTCAGGTGGAGATCTGGAGGCTGGTGCATGCTAAAGCATACTGCTGTGGCCTAGACTATGACGAGTACCGTTGTTGTTTTGATTTTTATGAACATTCCTGCATTGCGAAATGGTTAAGTCGCCCAGGAAGAGCTAGAGCTGAAAAGCCCCAAACCGCCATGTCTCAACCACCCTGAAAAAACCGACGCTTTAACCCGCAGCAACCCCACTAACCTCCCCCAACCTGGCATTCTCGAGGGAGCCAAAAGCAAAGAGCTCGCAGCAGGCCACGACCTGCTGCAGGAGCCCAAACTCCGGCTAGGCCCAGAGAGCGAGAGACCTAGGGGTGGGCCTTTGGGACACTTTATATTTTCCCTTGTTGGGCTTAAGAGAGTCTTGTTTACGAATATTTTTCAGAGGCTTTGGGGGGCCAACCTAGGAGAGGCGTGCTTGTGGTTATTGCTGTCGTGCTAGTCCTAGTAGTGCCATGACCCTTCTCGTCACACTAATTGTTCTTCTTTGTCATTGTTGTCATTCCTGTTGTCTTTCGTTCATAATTTCTGCTCTGCTGAGCAATATACTACCATTACTATTACTCGTATTATCATCGCTGCTATCACCAATAATAGTATTATTGTCAGCACTATCACTACCAACACTATTAGCATTGGCATTGGTATTATTATCATTATTCTTCTAATTATTACTACGACGACGACGACGACGACCACTACCACCATTGCTGCTGCTGCAGCTGCTGCTACCTGCTGCTGCTGCTGC
>CAJNJA010077830.1:0-16538 GCA_905231915.1 Symbiodinium necroappetens
ACAGCGTTCACACTGGGGTGATGTGTCTTCTGCTCAGTCATTGAAAACATGGTTGTTTTTGACTGCGATCGTGTTGGGGGCTCGAATCTGCCGGCAAGGAGATTTTCTTGAACACCCAACACTGAGGCTCAACCACACACTCTTGTAAGATCTTGTATAGGAGCTCTTCGGCCCCAGGCATGAAGTACAAAAGAAGTGCCTGAGGGTAGACGGCGCTAGATACAGCAGCAGCAGCACCGGCAGCAGCCTGTTAAGGTACAAGCCCGAGTGCTTACTGCGGGGCATGATAAACAGCAGCCTGGGCCTGACATCATCACACATCCAGCACACGACAACAGTAGCATTGGAGCGGGCTGCGCGTTATATGTGAACTTCATGCGACCCTCTGAAGTTTTAAGGTTTTCATGTGAGCCTCAAGTTTTCAAAACGCTGAGGTCACGCCTGCCTGGCCTAACTCTTTTGGGGCCTGTGTCCCAGCACCGCGCAGTGCAGGCTGATGTTGCTGAGTCTCAGGGCGCAGGGCTGATGTTGCTGAGTGGGCTGTGCGTTATTATGTGAGTGTCAGGGAGACGGGTCTGAGTTCGAATGGTATTCTCTCACATCAAAAATGCACCAAAGCAGCAAGCCAAGGTTCCGGCTGCGTTCCCGGCCAGGTCTTTGCCTGAGTGCGAATCACTTTAGACTGAAAGCTTGTTCACTTCCACTGCACCCAACGTCAAGCACTGACTGAGAGAGTGAGACAGCACGTTTGCGCTGATAGAGTGCGACAATGCAGCAAACAACAAGTCGTTCACTGAGTGGAAAGCGCTTGCCCATGTGGGTGCTCTGGGCCTCGACAGGCAGTTGCGCTCTCCGAAGTGCGACCAACGCTCTCTGCAACTTCAGGCGCGCTCTCTCCGAGCCTTGCGTAGTCTCTGTGTCCTGCGAACAGGCTGGCTTGTTGACCGAGCATGCTTGAAACAGCAAACAGATGACACATGTTCACTGAAGAGTCACCAAGATCCAACATACCGGCCTGCCTGTGCATCCTTTGTCAGCACTTGTGCCGGAAACTTGTGATTCGAGATCCTGCCGCAGTAACATTCTTCGGCTCATCCACACTGAAACACGCTGCTGCATGCAAGGTTGCGTGTTCCTGTTTGCAGAGTGGCAGATTCACTGATAACAGATTCGTGGGGTTCATATCTGCCTTTGATTGAAGCCGACATGGCAGACAGATCTCCTTTACGGCGGAAAGATCTTCTCTGGCGGAAACCTCCGTTGCCAAGACGGAAGCAAGAGGTGCAAGGAGGTGAAGCTCCTGAGCAGCCAACTTCGGTCGACGCTGGACCTGGAGCCCAGCGCGGTGATGTCAGACCTAAGCCAAAGCCAAAAAAATGCCCGATTCCTTTTCCGGGAACAGTGACAGCTGGGAAAAGCGACACTGCGTCAGAGAAGCGTGAGCGTATGGACCCACTGCCAACACTGACAGCTGGGAAAAGCGACACTGTGTCAGAGAAGCGTCAGACAGCTGGGAAAAGCGACAGTGTCTCAGAGAAGCGTCAGCGTTTAGACCTGGACTCTCAGTCTCCTGGTGACTTGATTCAAAAGCTGCTGACATCCGAGAAATCTGATGACGAGACTCAGACGTGAGTTCTGCGCCCTCTGGAGACCGGCAACGGTGACCTTAGCAGGACGGTTCTATGCACCACAGCTGAAATCAGTCAGGAGGTGCAGTTGAGCAGGTAGCCCGCTCCGATGCAACGGATTGAGGAAAGAACCAGATTCAGCTTTGTGTCTGTCCTGTGGTCTCCTCAGATTTCGCTGTATTACCTAAATCCCACACCCTCTCCTGGCCAGGTCAGTGCCACGTCGAGGAGGCCTGGGCTGCTATCCCTTTTATTCAACCACCACCACCACCACCACCACCAGCACCAGCACATTTCACAATAATAATGCAAATTCAAAAGGAAGGGTTTCCAAAACGTCTGCAAGCAAGTTCTGTTTATGTTTGTTGTGCCCGTGCTTCACCCAAAATCACACAGGTTTCAGGCTTGTAGGGTTCAAGGATCAGATTTAGGGGCTTTTTTTCAGGTGAAACCAGCTCAGGGTTTAGGGATCCGATTTCAGAGTTTTTTCCTCACGTGAAACCAGCTCAGGGTTTAGGGATCAGATTTTGGATTTTTTTCAGGCGAGACCAGTTCGCCCGCGGCACAAGCAGGACCAACTTGGATGCCTTTTTTGGGCTTGTGACGGCAACATTGAAACCCAGATACAACGAAAACAAACCCGCTACGAAAATAACTTTCATGGCTCCCAAGTCAGCTGGTCAAACGTGCTATGATGATACTCAGCGGTCGTGGCATCAATGGAGCGCACCCTCTGTAGCGCCAGAGCCGCCATCCATCTTTCTAGCATCATGAAGCATCAGTGATCATGTGTGGGTTGTGAACAGACACAAAGTCACTTTAGCCCCAAACAACCCCGTCTGTAGGCCAGCAAGCCTAGGCACCCGCCCTAGCCGCCCACGCGCGGGAATCGCCATTCCCCTGCCTTTCCCTCGCCCCACGCGCAGGAATCACCATTTTGAAGGATTTAAGCTCTGTAAACAGCAAAATAGTGATTCCCGCACGTGCTGAGCCTCCCCTCTCCCCCGCCCCGCGCGCGGGAATCACAATTGTCGAGATTTTAAGCCTCGAAATCAGCAAAATGGTGATTCCCGCGCGCCCCCGTGCTCTTCCCCTGCCCACCAGCCGCCCCACGCGCGGGAATCGCCATTCTTCTGCCCTGCCCCGCTCCACGCGCGGGAATCACCATTTTGAAAGATTTAGGCTCTGAAAAGAGCAAAGTAGTGATTCCCGCGCGTGCTCTCCTTCCCTCCCCCCCGCCCCACGCGCGGGAATCATAGTTTTCGAGAATTTATGGCCCGAAATCAGCGAAATGGTAATTCTCGCGGTGCCTTTCCCCCGCCCCGCCAGCCGCCACACGGGTATCGCCATTCCCCTGCCCTTCCCCCGCCCCACGCGCGGGAATCACCATTTTGAAGGATTTAGGCTCTGAAAACAGCAAAATAATGATTCCCGCGCGTGCTCCCCTTCCATCCATCATCTTTCTAGCATCATGAAGCATCAGAGATCATGTGTGGGTTGTGAACAGACACAACCTCATTTTAACCCCAAACTCCTTTTTAACCCCGTCTGTAGGCCAGCAAGCCTAGGCCCCCGCCCCAGCCGCCCACGCGCGGGAATTGCCATTCCCCTGCCCTGGCCACCATATTGAAGGATTTAAGCTCTGTAAACAGCAAAATAGTGATTCCCGCGCGTGCTCCCCTTCCCTCCCGCCCGCCCCGCGCGCGGGAATCACAATTCTCGAGATTTTAAGCCTCGAAATCAGCAATATGGTGATTCCCGCGCGTGGCCCCCGTGCCTTTGCTCGCCCCAGCCGCCCCACGCGCGGGAATCACCGTTTCAAAGGCTTCATGCCCCGACAACCGCAAAATAGTCATTCCCGCGCGTGGCCCCCCGATCTCCCCCCGCGCACCAATTCCTGCGGCGTGCCTCCTAGTCCCGCGCTTCCTCGCTTTTTTGCAGGATTTAGGCTACGCGCGAGTTTCTGCCCTGAAATCAGCAACATCGTCATGCCCTTCCGCCCCTGATGCATTAAGGCTCTGAACATAGCAACATGGTGATTCTCACGCGTGCTCCTCTATTTTGGAGAATTCAAGCCTTCTGTTTAGCAAGTGATTCCCGGCTCCCCTCTTCCCTCGTCGCTTGCAACTAGTATTAACTGTCATTCCACATGGTGCACACTTCCAAGGCTACACCGGCCTCCGGCGCATGTGCGCTCCTTTTAGAGGAGGGGAAGGAGCATGAGAAAGCTTGACATGTTTCCAATGATTTGAATGCGTGAGGGACATGCATTCTTCGGGCAGGACCTCCCGCGTGTGCGGGTGATTCCGATCAACCAGAATGCTGAACACTTGAACAAAGACAGATGCGGGTCTGTCGGTTGCTTCTTCCACTGCCTCTCTTTTTTGCATCGCTTCTTCAGCGTGACGGGAGACTTCGTGAGCCTCGGTGCGGCAGAACTGCTGCCTTTCGTGACCGCCTCTTTGGAACTGGGCACAGACACGATGACGCGTTGGCGCGCGACTGTGTATGCTGCAGAGTTGGCAAACGGTCTTGCTCCCGACTCCTACGTGACTTTAGAACATGTCCGAGACCGCACCTTGTCTGGTGAGCACTCTCGCGATCCTGCCTTCGCCTGGGTCGCACAAGTGTTCCAGCAGTTGGACATGTTCGTCGTGTCACACTTCCAGCCGCTGCGTGAAGCTGTGCGGGCGATGTTCGAACAAGCTTGTGGTCCTCTAGAAAGGATTGGATTTCTGATTTTGTGCGAATCAAAATATTCCGTCCTCGTCAAGTCTGCGTCTGGCTACATGCACTTTGACTCTCACACGTACAGTCCCTGCTTCCTTGACAGCTGCGCAGCCTGCGAGCCTCGCCTGCAAACAGAAACGAGGCACGCCGTACATGTTTCACGTCGGGCCTATGTCCACATACATCCCTTCAGGTTGTTTCCACCGCTGAAGAACTGCTTGATTTCCTTTGCACCGATCGTGATGACTTCCGACCTTACAGACCGGCAGCCTCGGCCGTCGTGTGCCCGGACTGAAAGTATACAGTACAAAGCCTTGAAATTGAAGTACTCTTTTTTGCCCTGTCCAGGCATCGTCTCAGTTCACGTTCGCCGCCTGTCAAAGAGGAGCTAGAGGAGCCACCGGCAAAGCGTCGCAGGACTATGAAACCTCTTCTTGATGAAGATACCGGTGTGCAGAGCATGTACGACAGCATCCTGGAAAGAGCTCAGGAAGCTAAGCGGAGCTTGCATTCTATCGAAGCTATAGAACAGATCTACACACTGGCGCACGAATGTGCAAACGGGGACGCACGCAAAGTTATCGGTCTGGTTGGTGCATTGAGCTTTGAACTGCACGCAAGCCTAGCGGCCAGAGCGCTCCTGCTAACAGTCGCGCGTTGGACCTTCATGGCTAGCATGCTAGCAGGCGGGCAGCAGCATATAGAGTCTTCAATGAAAGTCTAATTTGGTGCCATGTGCCTTGCAGGTCTGACTTCTCGGGACGTGCGTGAAAGTGTCACGCACATCACCAAGATGGCGTATGCCAGGGTCGCTTCGAAGCTAGCATTTGAGCAGATTCTGGCCCTCGTTGCAGACGCACTTCCACACTGGAAGTCTGAGTTCCAGGCCCCGCCCCGCGCTTTACAGTTGTAAAGAAAACAGCATATCTTGCACCCCGAAAGCGTGACGTTGTAAGTGTGGATTGTTGCAGCGCCCTGCGAGTGAGCTCACCTAATGCATCCCACTTTGGTGCTAGCTTCACTAATTTCAATCAACATCAACACTCGGTACGCGGATTTCTGATGCTTGTGTGACACGGAACGCCGCGTGCGTGCATTGAAGTGTTGCAAGGACACTTATGCTGCATGAAGACGTGGACGAGGTGGAGACCGCCGAGGCCATGGACCCGGCCGCAGCCATGAAGGCTGTCAACTTCCGAAAGACTTTGGGTGCCGTCGCACGGGCTAAGTCCAAGCCCTTGGCAAAGGCTTTGCAGGAGGCGCCCTGACAAGTCGTGCCCCAGCCAGCCCCCGCACCATGTGCTGAAATATGTTGTAGTCAATTTCATTGTATCGATTTAGTAACGTTTTTCCCTGAGCAAGGCGAAGTGCTCCGTCCCGCGTAGACGCGGTAGCGCCAACGAGATCCGGAAAGCAAAGCTCGCTGCCATGCGTGCCTGCAAAGACAATGACAACGGCGAGCCCGGCGATTGGCAAGTGTCTTTGAAGTCGTTCGATGGTGCGTGCAGGGAAGCACTAGAGACCGTGTGCCCAGACAAGCGTCTGCGCATCAGCAAAGACGCTGTTCAAGTTCTCCTGACCGGTGCTTCCGAAGCTCTCGCGCAACTCATGGCAGACGCAGATGCTTTGCGCTTGCATTCCAAGAGGTCCACTCTTTGGGCCGCCGATCTCCGTCTGGCCACTGCTCTGCGAGAAAGATGGGGCGATGTCACGCTCCACGGAGCGACTCGTCGGCCGAACGACGAGATCGATCTCAAGTCTGCTGTGCAGACTGAACTGCACAGCAGTCGATTTTGTCATGAACCCGTGGTTTCTTTGAAGGCCAGTTTCTGTGCTTGGGCTTCCTGCTCAGTTGTTTTTGCGGTGAGTTAGCAGTTTGATTGAAGGCTTTGCGCAAAGCCTTGGAGCACCGCTTGGGCGTTTGTCTGCGATCGCGCAAGGCCGCACGAACCACTTGCTGTTTTGAAATCTTGTCGAAACATACCATTCGTGACTCCTGAGCCATACGTTTCACGAAAGTTGAAAAAAAATCAACACCCTGCCATTTGCAGGCCGAGCTGGCGGAGCATGTTGCGGGACTCCTAAGCGACACCGCCGGAAGCTGCGCGTTGGCAGCAGTTACTGTCGTTGTTGCGTTGACACTTGAAAGCTTTAATGTCGCTCGATCTCGGAAGTGAACATAAGAATTCTTAAAGAGCTGTATGTTATTGAAGTTGCACCTTCGTTCTCATCCTTGTGAGGAAGGCCTTGCGGGTGGCCATACTGACGCGGCCATCTTCGAATACGCTTTCATTTGCGCCGACGTGCCCTTCAATAGTCGGGTCGAAACATACATATTCTGGTTAAGAATTCCGCAGAGACGTGCGTTGTGTTGGAGATGGTTCGACAAAGTGACAGCGTTCTCTGCGCAGCATGCCTCTGCATCCGAATCTGTCCCCAAACCTTGCATCAAGAAAGCAACACGAGGTACGATTTTCGCCAGGCTCCACTGGAGCAAGGCTAATGGCTTCAAGTCGAAACATTCAGATGCCTGGGGACACATGCAACACTGAGCTTGGATTTTTTCGGGTGTCTATCAGATTGGATGAAAAGATATTGGGGTTTAAAGGGTTTTGTAGAAGCAAAGAAGAGATGCATATTTGTTTGTGCATTTTTTCTGCATTTATGGTTATGTAAGGGTGTATCGCAGCATTCCTGGTGATATTGGGCACAACTTTTCTTTGCAGGTTTGAAGCGTCGGGGGTGTTAAATTTTTCTGTTTTACAGGTTTCAAGCCTATGGGGTAAGAAACCTTTGCGTCAGGGGTGTTAAGCTGTCGTGTATCAGAGGCTTGACGCCTACGGGGTCTTGGACTCTTTTGGTTTACATATAGGTTTGAAGCGTCGAGCGTATTAACGTGTTGTGTTTTACAGGTTTGAAGCCTATAGGGTATTAAACCTTTTTGTCTTACAGGTTTTAAAGCTTTGAAATAAAACTTTTCTGTTTTACATTTTTGAAGCCTATGAGGTATTAAACTTTGTTGCACGTTTAAAAGCCTATGGGTAATTAAACTTTTCTGTTTTACAGGTTTGAAGCGTATGCGGTGTTGGACACTTTTGTGTAAAGGCTTGAAGCCTACAGGGTACGGGGCGGATGGCTATTCTGGGAATCAAATGCTATCTTTAGTGACACTAATGAGTGAAAGCATCATGCATCCGATCTGTATCATGCTGTTTAAATCTACCCACAACTTCCCGCAACACCGTGCATTAAGTCATAATCCAAACCTTCGCCGTCGCGCAGGAGCCTGGCGTCATGAAGCAGTGACGTTTGGTAGATCACTGTTCGGCAGGATGCGCAAGGATCCTGGAGCCCGCTCGGTAGGGAAACCCTTACGCCTACACGTGTCATGGTTATTTAGTACTAAGTCGTATAATCTTTTCAGGCATTTAGTGAGCGATGCACCTCATAATCCTCCGCGCAGTCTGCCCTCGAATTTTACCCGCCTTTAGTTTACGCTGTAGGGTTCGCGGCGGAGCTGAGCATACAGGGCACCGCTTTGGTGCTAGTTGAGTGCTAGTGGAGACAATTGTCGTGCACTCATTCGCTTAATGTATCTTTAATAGGAGATATTTGCTGTCTTCACTCCAAAGCGGATGTTTGTTCAGCAGGCACCCGCACCGGAAGACTAGTTCAGAGGCTTCCGCACGGAAAGACAAGCTCGAAAGTGCTGCTGATGACATGCGTTGATGCTGCAGATGTGTCGCGGCTGCTGATGCCTTGTCGTGCTGAGGTTTTGATGCCTTGTCGTGCTGAGGTTTTGATGCCTTGTCGTGGTGAGGTTTTCAATGTGCTGTCGTGGTGAAGTTGTTTTTCTGTCGTGGTGCCAATATTTCTTGTTATGGTGTGGAGTCTTTTTTTCTGTCGTGGTAACAACGCGCTCTCATACACCCTCCGCTCCGCCACAAATGCAACTTTGTGCATGGCTCTATACACCCTCCGCCCCGCCACAAATGCAACTTTGTGGCTCAACACACTCCGCTCTGCCACAACCGCAACCGGGGGGGGGGGATGATGACGACCTTGTTGCACAGACACTCCGTAAAACGGTATTTACGGTACTTTCGTGATGTCGGACCCTCTTATATTGCACGGCTCAGCACACTCCGCTTCGCCACAAGCGCAACTTTGTGGCTCAGCACACTCCGCTCCGCCACAATCGCAACTTTTCAAGGGATAAGCTGCGAGTGGAGTCATCAATTACTTCTCCAACAGTTCGCAGCCACACACTAGTGCACAAACGTGCTCGTCGGGTATTTATCTTTTAGCAGAACCTGTAGTCGTATGCGCCCAAGACAAACTTTTTCCTGACCCGCTCCAAAACATGTGTTTAAACGTGTGGAAAATATCGAAAATCGTAGAAAAGTACGCACAGTCTCGGAGATTCTCACACTCTTTATTTGAGCTTTCTAAACCATTCGCACTTTGTCCCACACGTTTAAGCACTTTACCTAAAAACACGCTTTTCATAAAACCCACAAAACACACGGCGTCCTACGGGAGTCGCAACCAAGTTTTTCGGCCTTTACGTACTTGGTCCATCTTCGGAAGTTGAACTGCTTGGGCGCCCGGTTATTGAAAAAATCAGTTCAGTAACCCACTCCCGAAGTCTACCCCGAACCTTGAGACTTTCAACATGCTTAAACCTCGAATCCCGAAAGCGGGCAAGCCCCGAACCCTAAACCACTCATAGTAGCCCGTCTAGCAACCCATACTCAACCCTAGTTGTGGAGGAGGCAACAGTTAACCGTGTTGGGTAGTATAACCCCTATATAACGCCTATATAATCCCAAAAGGTTAACCTTCAATTCCACAGGATACCCGTCAAGTAAGAAACCTAAAACCTCGAATCCCAAAGACAAAACCCTAAGCCCTAAACCCTAAAACCCGAATCTCAAAGACAAAGGCATGTTTTTTCGGGATGTAGAGAGTGCGATTTAAAGGGTGCTTTCGGGGTTTGTTGAGTTCATCCTTAACATAGGAGCTTGAATATGTGATATTGAATCCTAGATACTCAGCAATATTATTCCTCAAGGCTCCCAATTAAAAATTATAGTATAAAGGTGCCCGAAACCCTATTCTAGTTATTGAAGCCTCTACATTTCTAGTACTATTCCCCGGTTTGTCACAGATATTTGTATGAAGTTCCCAGTAGGGTTGACCCAGTGGGCTTTATGGATGTTGGGACCTTTGTGCTTTCAGGGCCTGGGGCGAAGCGCGACGGTTTACAGCTTTGATGCGCAATGTAGCAGGTTGAACCATTACCACTCGTAATCCTTTTAGGGCCCTTTTTTTGCGATTATACGATAATTATGTACTCAACAGCCCACTTTGATGATTAAGGCCCCAACATCACATGTTGGGATTGAGCTCAGCTTCCGCCCTGCACATAGTTGACGCCGACGCCTTGAGGAAAAGCCTAATGTTCGGAACCCCCTAAGCAGCGATGATTAGTAGTACGAGTAGCATTGTTGCTACGATGGCTATGACTTTGGTACTGAAATCAAACACTGTAGTCATGACGACAGTTAGTAAATGATAAGTACAAGAACAGCCGTAGCAATACGTTTTGCGAGCCGTACCAGCCATGAGAATGCTACAGCATTCTATGATTGATTGTGATAGCAATGCTGGGAACAAAAACCTAAATCCCAGTTTCTAAGCCCTTTTTCTAAGCCCTAAGCCGAGCAGCAAGCCCCCCCCTCAACCCTGGACCCTAAACCCCATACTTTAACCCTAAAGACCACACAAGACTTCACACATTAGGGTGCAATGCTTGCAAGCAGGACACGTCACACAGGGTGATTGCCACCGGGACCTCATGGTCCGGTTCTGCAAGGACGTGCCCTTGACCAAGCGCAATGTCGTCTCGGTTCCTGCAGAGGACCAGAACGGCATGACTGCACCGGTCGATGCCACCATCTGCCTGCCACATGTCATGTTGCCCTCTCTCGAAGAATACGACCTTTTCCCTGACGTCCGCGGCTTGGCGCACTTGGAACACTTCTGCACTGTTGCAGACAAGACACGTGACGACAGGTTGACCGAACACCCCTTGCTGAAGGGGCCTTGCTGGAAGCACAAGACGGCGCCACTTTTGGTGCACGGTGATGCTGCTGAGTTCCAGATCCGAGACTCGCTGATGATCTTGTCCTTCGGGTCTTTTCTTTGTGGGCGCTCTTCTTTGCTCAGCTACTTCATGGTCGCCTGCTTCCCCACGTCCTGCTCCGTTGCAGCGACCTAGGATGCCGTTACACATGAAGGGGTGTGATGTAGGTACCTTAATAAGGAGGTATGAATACGAATGTATTCAGACGTAAACATAAGCCTGCAGTTGATTTCCGGGGGGGGTGACACTATGAACCCTTTTTAATGGTTGGGGATTCCTTAGCGTCCAGGATATCACCCTTTATTGTTCACCTTACTTTCTTATCGCAGGGTCCTTACGATAAACCCTGCATGCTTAATGTCTTAAGGTCATGCAGGGTCTACAACATGCACTGCACACCTGCATTCGCATGAAGGCTTCAGCGCGTTCATCGCTGTTACCTCAGGCAGCATGGAAGGACCCCCGCGAGCAGTATTCCTCAGACTGGCTCTTGGGGTTGGTTTAGGTTTTGAGGTTTTGGATGTGTTTTTTTTGAGTTTTGGTGGGTCTAGCTTTGATCCTCGACCCCTAAAGCCCTAAACCTCTAAACCCTAATCTGTAGACTGGGGCATACCCACCAAGCTACAGAGCACAGTAGCATTGGAGCATTGGTACCTCCGGGCCCCAGAGCCCTGTTGCACCTTATTGTATAACCCTACGTATTTCCCTTATAACAAGTTTTCAATTTCTGGCGAAACAAGCCCTTTCGAAACCCTGATAAAGCCCCAAGCCCTGCACCCTGAACCCTTTTTTCCCCCCGACAAAAAAAAGCTAAATCCTATCGAATCCGTTGTCACAACCCTCCCGTGAACCAGAGAACCCTAAACCCCTAAACCCTAAACCCCTAAACCCGGAACCCTAAACCCTATAAACCCCTAAAACCCTAAACCCTAAACCCTAGGCCCGACCTGCGGGGGTTCTTGGGTTTACGGTTCCCTTAGAGGTTCCCTTCAAGAACCGGCTGTACAAAAGGGTTGTATACTGTAAGGGTTCTTTTAAATTTGATTTAGGGACCGTAGAAGGATTCTCGTAAGGGTGTGTTGGTTTGGCTCTCGAAAAATCTAGGGTGCAGGTTTCTATGGTTCAGCTAGACCTATACTCTTCTCTCCAATGCGGTTCCTGCTTCTGGTTACTGGCTTGACAAGGTTCTAAGCTTCTGCCCCAAACCCTAAACCCCAAAACCCTAAACCCCAAAACCCTAAACCCCAAAACCCTAAACCCTAAACATTGAGGCTCTGGGGTTTAGGGATGTGGTCGCCCCTAGACTCTAAACCCCAACGGTTGAGGGCCAAGGGCTTTGAGGTTTGTCAAGCTAAGGCTTCAAGTGCTGGGCCTGTTGGGGTTGGGGTTGAGGAGTTTAGGGTGTTGGTGTTTGGGGGTTAGTGATTTAAGTGTTGGTTGAGATTTTGGCGCGGTCTCGGGGCTTAGCCTTTGACCGTTTGTAGTGCCCTCGCCTTTGAAGGGGGCTCCTTGATTGGAACTGAACAAGAGACACGCGGGAATCCTCCTTCTTCGTGAGAAGTACTCTAATGCACTTTTAAGCCCTGCTCCAGACCGCCGGAAGGATCCAATAAATAGATCCCTTAACTTGGGACCCTGTCATGACCACTTAAGGGCAGTTTTCGACAACCCCCCCCCCCCCCTGCCCGGAGGGATCTATTGCTTCTTTTCAGGGGTCTGGGTGGGGTCCATCCAGTAAGACTGAATATGAATAGCACAAAGGAAGCAAGCAGTGCCGGCGTTAAGAGAAATCGGGCCAAAGCCCCAACTTTGTATAGCAGCCCTTACATAAACAAGCTATCTATCTACCTACCTACAGACCTACCTACCTACCTACCTATCTATCTATCTAAACATAGATGGGTGTATGTATGTATGCATGCATGCATGTACGTCTGTATGTACGTATGTATTAAAGTATTAAACACTGAACCACGAAAAGACCGTATAAAGCCTTCCGTGCAAAACGCTCCCTGAATGTCATCCGGCAATCTTCTCAAGTTCTCGTGGTGGTCCTCGGCTTCGAGTTAAGGCTCAAGGCTCGGGGTGTTAAGGTTCACAAGGTTTCAGAGCTTTAGGGCTTAAGGGGCTTTGGTTTCGTGGGTAGGAGGAGGATACCCATGTAGAGTTTCCATAGCAGTTCCTTTCCTCAGAATGTTCCCTTCACAAACCCTCCTCAAGACCTTCTGAGGGCTCTTTGCTTTGATTCATTATGTGTTTCCTTGAAAACCCAGGTTTTTGGTGCTACAGTTCTCCAGATTACCTATTGATTGTGTGTGTGTGTGTTCCTCAAGCTAGCAATCTACATCTATACTATCCCAAACCCGAGTACCTAGTCACGAGGTGCTCTGGCCGTTGAAACCCGATAAAGCTCATCGGAAACCTTATAGTAGCCCATATAGAAAGCTTGCACAACCCTTAAGGAACCCTTCTAAAAAGCCCTACAGAACCTAGAACCCTTACAGACCCCTCATAAACCCCAATAGGATCCCTGTAGAACCCTCAGGCTAAGCCCCTTAGTATTACACTGTAAACTTTTGGGATAATATGATCCCTAATAGAACTGAAAGTGTACACTTTTTTGTGCTTATGAACTCAGCAACTAAGCCCTAAACCTAGCAGGACTGCTGCTGCCCTCATGCATTCCTTGTCCAGTCCGCCGACTCTTGGCCGCATTTTCGTAGTTCAGTAGGTAATGTTTAACCTTTTCGGGGTACGGGTTTAGGGTTTAGGGTGTAAGGTTTAGGGTTTAACTTTTTGGGTTTACGGTTTTGGGGTACTAGACTCCTTACAAACTCCTAAAGGTTGACCTTTAGTTCCCCAGGATACTGGACAAGCAAGGCAAGATGACTCTTCCGGGTTCCGTCCAGGGTTGTTTCGGGGGTTGACTCAAGGGTTCTTTGAAGGGTCCCTCAGGGGTGGGAATTGGGGAGAGGGGGTGGGCGGTTGCGGTGGGTAAAGGTAGACTTCTGATTGATAGCACACCCTCTCTTTGAGGGCCTTGGTCTTACAATCCCTATAATCTTCAGGAGCGGAATGAATGAGGATGAGGTGTCTGCCTTACCTTCCTGCTGAATGCATTTTGGGCTCCTAAACCCTAAACCCTAAACCCTAAAGGGTTCAGGGCTCTGGGTTTCAATCAGCCCGCAATGGCCTGGAAGCCAGAAGCTGTCTCTACAAACCCAACACCCCCAAAACCCTCAAGCCCATCTCTTAGGGTTTAGGGTTTAAGGGTTACGGGTTTAAGGGTGTAGGGTGTAGCGGTTTTGGGGTTTAGGGGTTTTAGACCCTACACACGCTTTAGACACCGCGGAGTCTTCAACATCGTAAACGCCAAACCCTATGAAGCACTTAACTCGCGAACCCTCAACTTGCCCTAAACCCCAAACCCCAAGCCCTGAACCCTAAACCCTAAACCCCAAGCCCTGAACCCTAAACCCCAAGCCCTGAACCCTTGGACCTTAAACTCTTAAACTACAAATCGCTACACCGGGAATCCTGCCTTGTCGTTCCGAAATCCGAGCCCGCAGCCGCAAGCCCGAACCCTCAAAGTATCCCTTTAAGGGATTTACTAAGGGCTCCTTTAAGGAATGCAAGGGCTCTTTAAGGGATCTACCAGGGCTCCTTTAAGGGACGTACAAGGGCTCCTTTAAGGGACGTATAAGGGTTCCTTTAAGGGATCTATAAGGGTTCCTTCAAGGGATCTATAAGGGCTCCTTCAGGGGAGCTGGGTTCCTTTAAGGGCTCGTAGAAGGGATTCTTTAAAGGGTTCTACCAGGAATCTTTGTGGAGGTGAGGGCTTGTGGCTATACTGCTTAGGAGTTTAGGCCTTTGGTGGGTTTTGGGGGTTTAGAGCTGGGAGGGGGTAGGGTTCAAGGTTTCGGGGCTTAGGATAACACCCTAAACCCTAGACCGTGGATGTTCAGGGCTTAGGATTGGAACTGTTGAAGGTTTCGAGCTCTACAGCTTGGAGGGCCTGGGGTTAGCCAGCACTGTTTGTAAGAGGAGAGCCTACCTGGCATCTCTCATGTTGTTCTGATACGGTTGATGATATAAACCCTGCATTACCCATAAATAAATCCATAAATAAATCCTGCATTACCCATAATAAGGAATTTACCATAAATTCCTCAGTTTAGGGTCCTTGAGGTAGTGCAGGATTCATTTAATCAACAGCATGTTCTGATGCTCTGCTTAGAAAGCCAATGGGCGAACTTCGAGCTCTTTGGCCTTAGATGTTTGGTCTAGCTTCGATAGCTTGACCCTTTTCGGAGGCTCGGTTATTGAAGAAGAAAGTTGTTCTATGTTGACTCACCAGTTGCGTTGCTAGGATCCGGTAGTAAAAGAACTAGGTAGCAGGAGGTATTTCGAATCCTACACCCTGAACTGCAAATGGCGAGGTCAAACTTGCAGAACCAATATTAGGTTCCGAGGTAGCACCCGTTGTTCATTTCTGTTTTCACCATAGAATTAGGGATTCCTGCTTGTTTAGAGGCTTCATTGAGAACTACCAAAACCGGGGTCGAACAGTTGGCCATCTTCGTTAACCCTCAACGCTACACTCCCCGAGTCGTTTGTGTACCGGTTGAGTAGTGCTTTAGGTTGCAGGTCGTGGGGTTGAGAATTTATTTTTGACCCTAAACCCTAAACCCCTAAACTCCTAAACCCCCTAAACCCCTAAACCCCTAAACCCCTAAACCCTAAACCCCTAAACCCTAAACCCCCAAACCCCTAAACCCCAAGTTTGAGCGGCTTTAGGGCCAGGCCTCGCCCCGAAAATTTCGAAGTCTGCATCCCTGGAGCGCTGGGACCGGGAAATGCCGTTGTCACGACGATGGTTCGCGAAGAGCACTCCTACTGTTGATGATGTAAATCCTTAGCATTACCTTAAGGACCCTAAACTATGGGAGTTATGGTATATTCTTTATTATGGGTCATGCAGGACTTATATCATCAACCGTAGCGGCCCTAACGCCAAACATACCCTCCTTATTGAGTTGTCTGATCCTTTGAGAGCCGCGGTCCCTGAATCCCTAAACCCTAAACCCGTACCAAACCCTGAGCCCTAAACCCTAAACCCTAAACCCTCACCGAACCCTAAACCCTAAACCCTTACCGAACCCGCGACCCGAAAGCCATGCCTTGAATTGGTCCACGGAGTCCACGGGTTCTTCGGTTTCAAAGAAGCACAGAACTAGATTCAAAGTTCAGGATAACTGAAAACGCATAAGCCCTTGCAAGGAAGATCGCGTCGCTGCACTGGCGTCGGCCTTTTCCTCTAGGGAAAAAAAGGAGCGGAGCACCTCAGGGTCGGATGTTTGTGGGTTTAGGGTTTTAGGGTTTAGGGCTTAGAGTTTCAGGGTTCAGGGTTCAGGGCTTTAGGTTTTAGGGGTTTTAGGGTTTAGTGTTTTCGGGTTTAGGGGTTTTAGGGTTTTAGGGTCTAGGGTTTAGGGTTTAGGGGCTTAGGGGTCTAGGGGTTTAGGTTTTAGGGTTTGAGGCTTCCAAATGCGTAGTGCTTGCTGTTGAGATGTTCCAAGAATTAACGGAGCCCTGAGGCCAAGCTCGCGACCCCTAAACCCTAATCCCAACTACCACAAGTACCAGTTCTACGGTTGATGAAATAAATCCTGCATCACCCATAATAAGGAATATAACCATAATTCCCATAGCTATATCATAAACCCTAAACCCCTAAACCCCATTATGGGTAATGCTAAAGAATTATATCATCAACAGTGGTAACCCCTTACAGCAACCCGAAAGCCAAAGGCCCGAAACTCCTCCAAACCCCGAACCCCAAACCCTCAAAAGGAACCGTTCAAGGAAACCCCCTTGTAGAAGTCTATAGGTACCCCTTAAAGGGGACCCCTAGTGTAGAACTCTACTACTACCCTTGAAAAGGAACCCTGTGAAGGAGCCGTTTCAAAAAGGATCCCGAAAGGAGCCTTCAATCGACTCTTCGATCCTCTAAACCCTACAACCCCTAAACCCCT